>VMDO01005638.1:19910-109628 GCA_007922755.1 Pedetes capensis | reverse complement strand
ATATTCTTCATACCTTAGGTATGTGAGGCCCCTATCAAAAGTAAAAACAAAATATAAATAAAGTCAACCCCAAAATTGAAAGTGTTAAAGTAGTTCAACCAATAATTTATTAATAAAGGATAAGTTCATAAGTAATATTAAAACCTCACTGTCTAAATGATGAAGTTTGTTTTATGCTAAAGTTTAATTAAGTATATAATAAATTGTGTACATATTCATACATGTATTTTGCTGTTATTGTTTAGATGGAGTCTTTCTATGTTTCTTAGACTGGTTTCAAACTTGTGGGTTCAAGTGATAGTCCCACCTCAGCCTCCTAAGTAGCCGCAATTACAGGCATAAGACACTGCACCTGAGTTATACAAAAATATATTTTAAACATCCACTAAAAAGGCATGTAACCAATTACCTCCTCATCCCTATATACAATAACTAACTTTCAATGTTCATTTTACATGAAATTTTACAAACATTTGTCCCTCTAGAAACTTTACTTATTGATATGTTCTTACAGTATTTTCGATGTTATCTCATTGTCCTGCCTTCCTCACACCTTTCCTAATTGCTTCTTCTCCCTCCCTTTTCCTAGACTACTGTTCTTTTCCATACCTCCATAAGCCTATCCCATTCTCCTCTCACTCTATGGCATTTCTTTTTGTTAACTGCAACCTAACTTCTTTATGGCCAATAAGATGTCTCAGTAGACCTTTAAGCTCATCACTTAAAATCTGTATGTAGGGTCCCTCCTCTGCTAAACCTGTTCCTCCTACAGTGACCTCTTTCTCACTGAGCAGCTCTAGCGTCTAAAAGTTCCCTTCCACCCTTCTTCTCTTCTTTCCCAGATATCTCACATATCCAGTTCATTGAGCATTAAAAATTCACTGGAAATTCATGTCTCAATTTTGCTTTTATTTTCCCCCCAAAAATCTATTATTTTCCTCTATCTTTATGCTCATGCATCCCATCTCTTTCCTGAATCATCTTAATAGATTTTTGGTTGGATTTTCTCTTCCCATATTTGATAAAATGATTCCCTACATAGCAACCTGAATAATAATGCAAATACTAAAGGCCTATTCATTCCTTTTGCCTGCTTAAAACTCTTTAGTATCCTCTTGGTGGCCATGATGATAGCATAATGATCAGGTTTACAATAAAAACTACAATCTCCTGGGGCTTTGTCTTGCTTTGTTTTGTTTTTTAATTCCACTTCTACTTCCTCTCATTTTTTAATGAACCCAGTCATAGACTGGCTGAGGCAATTGTAGCACTCATGTTGCAAAAATGGTCCAAATAATCTTAGTTCTGTAGGAACACAGAACCTTTACTCCTAAAGCTCAGAGTTTGGCAAGACATGTAAATTTGAAAAAAAAGTACATGTAATCTTCATATTTTCATATGTTTTTACCTGACTCAAATGCTTTTAAAATGCTTTAGAATATAAAGGTAAATTTTGAGGCAGGATTTGAACCAAGAGCCAGGAAGTAGCAACTTCTATCTTTCCAAGGATGTTTCTATCAGAATAGATGTGTTTTTGTATGGTACTTAAGAAATTTTCAGGCTCCAAATTACTTCTGTTCTTACATAAGTGATTATAAATATTAATAATATGTTAGAGCAATTTATGACCTCAATATGATACATTTATTTTTAGAGATTTCATGATTAGCAGGTAATCAGAAATTTACAATTCATGTACACATAAGAATACATAGATAAACATCTAGGTTGATTCCATATCTTAAATATATTGTGACTTACTAAGTTCCATTGAGTCAGATCCAATCTGGTGAGTTCTTCATGTATGTTGTTGTTGTTGTTAGGTGCCGTCGAGTCGGTATCCAACTCATAGCGACCCTCATAGGGTTTTCAATGGCTGCATGTTTTGGGATTGCCTTGGGAGTGGATTGCCAGGTCCTTCTCCCATTTTTGCAGTGCTGGGAATTGAACTTGGGATCTCAGAGACTGCAGCGCAGTGCTCTACCAACTGAGCTAAATCCCAGCCCCTCTTCATGTATAGTCACACTTTATGTTGATGAAAAATATATTTACAATAAAAAGTCATTGGTCAGACAGAATTCTATCATGTGCTCTCCAGCATCATCTCTATCACCAAGGCCATATTTTCAAACTACTTTAGCATTCTTTATTTTCAACATTTGCATTCTAATCACCATCAATTATTGGTGTGTCCTGATTGCATGTTTGATCAAATTTCAGACTGTAGAAACTGATAGAAAATCTTCCATATCTCCATTTGTGGCATTAGTGGTTGGTGCATAAATTTGAGTATCAGACATACTAACTGCCCTTCCTTGTAGGCATATGGATCATATTCTATCACTGACAGCATTGTACTTCAGGACAGATCTTGAGATGTCCTTTTTGTTGATGAATGCAACCCTATTTCTCTTTATCATTCCTGTGTAGTAGACCATATAATTATTTGATTCAAAATGGCCAATACCAGTCCATTTTAGCTAATTGATATATAGGGTATTGATGTTTATGCCCTCCATTTCCATTTTGAGAATTTCTAATTTTTTTACATTCATACAATGTACATTCCATGTTATAATTACTAGTGGGAGTTTACAGATGTTTCTTCCAATTTTAAGTTGTTCCACATCAGCAAATGGAGGTCCCAGGGGCTTTACTCCATTCCTGTCAAAATGTCAACTCCACTTTGAGGAAGCAACTCTTCCTTAGTCAATTTTTAGTGCTTTCTAATCTCAGGGGATCATTTTCTGACACTATATCTGAGGGGGCTTGAGTGTTGTTGTGATGCTGAAAGTTTTGCTACCAGTATTATAGATACCAGCAGGGTCATGCATAGTGGACAGGTTTCAGGTGAATTTCCAGACTAAAACAGACTGGGGAATCAGGACCTAGCAGCCCACTCCCTCAACAATGAGCCATTGAAAACCCTATGAAAAGCAGAGAAACACTATCAGATACAAGAAAACAAAAATCTTTACAAATGGGTCAGTAAGCAACTTCATGATAAAGGAGAAAAGATTGAGATTTTCCAAGATTTTGCTTTACTTGGTTCTATAATGAAGGCCCATGGAAAGAGCAGTCAAGAAACCAAAAGACAAATTCCACTGGGAAAGGCTATTGCAAAAGATCTCTTTAAAGTGTTGAACAGTGAAGATGTCACATTGAAGATGAAGGTGCACCTCACTAGTGCTGTGGTATTTTCAGTCTCATCATATAGTTGTGAAAGCTGGACATTGAATACTGGAGATAGGAGAAGAATTGATGCTTTTGAATTATGGTGCTGGAAATGAATATTGAATATACTGTGGACTTCCAAAAAAATCAACAGATCTGTTGTAGAAGAAGTACAACGAGAGTGCTTCTTGGAAGCAAGGATGGCTACACTATTTTTAATATATTTTGGACATGTTATCATGAGGGACCAATCCTTGAAAAATAACATCATGTTTGGGAAGGTGGCAGGTCAACAAAAAGAGAAAAACCCTCAACTATATGGATTGACATAATGTCTGCAACAATGAGTTGAAATATAAGTAAGATCATGTGCCAGGCACAGAATCAAGGAGTGCTTCATTCTGTTGTACATGTGGTCACTATTAGTGGGACCTGACTCAGTGGCACTTAACAAAAACAACAACAACAACAACAACAACAACAACAATAACATATCTGAGAGTGCCTTACTGCTACTCATAGAGTTTTCAATAGCTAATTGTTTCAGGAGTGGACTCTCAGGTTCTTCTCTCTAGTCTGTCTTAGTGTTGAAGCTCAGTTGAAACCTGTCTACCATAGGTGATCCTGCTGGTATCTTTATATCAGTGGCACAGATTTCAGCTTCACAGCAACATGCAAGTCCCACAGTATGGCAAACTGACAGAGCAGTGAGGATATTGTGAATAGGACAGCAACAAATGGGTGTACTGGTATCTCTTTGACACACTCATATCAAGTGGGGTAACTATGTTGTTGTTGCCAGGCACTGTTGAATTGGGTCCTGCTCATAGTGACCCTATGTACAATAGAACAAAACATTTTCGAACACTATGCCATGCCAGGCACTATGGCATTGCTTCTCTGCAGGGATCTCAATGGCTGATTGTTTTAAGATTGCTTTGGGAGTGGATTGCCACATCCTTCTCCCACTTTTGCAGTACTGGGGATCAAAACTAGGGCCTCAGTAGGGTGCAAAGAACCTTACCAACTGAGTCAAAACCCAGCCCTGGGGTAACTATAGTTCACAATAATTCATTATGTATTTTATGAATCATTGGAAGCACTCTAAGTTTCCAAGGGTACAGTAATGATAAAGAACTGGAAACAATTCATCTGATTTGATCATTATGCACTCTATGTGTTTATCAAATTATGACATTGTACATTATAAATTTGCACAATTTTAAAAGAATATGCTTATGGTTGATAAGTGAAATAATTTATGTACAATTTTAACTTTAACAATTTAAAAAGAGGTACTTTCAGAGAGAATAAAATATAACATAGACCCTAGGTGAGAGGAAGAAAACCTCAAATTCAATAATGATAAAATTAGCCATTGCCTAAAAGATTCATCAAGTTAGATGCAAGTTATTTTTATGAGAGAAATAACTCAGAGGAAGAAGGAGGAGGCAAAGGAGGAGAAGGAGGAGAAGGACTGAAGAAGGGACAAGTACTCATACATGCATTATTCTGATTGAATTCCTACCTATCCCCTATATAATTCTTCATAGCAAACAGAAATATTTTGGAAATAAAAGATAAAATTACTAAAAGTTTCAAGAGCAAGGATATTAGTTGTTTTTAAAATAAGTGAATGCCATCTCTATTCTTAGTTTCAAAGGAAATATGATAAAATACTGACAGTCTCATTGAAAATAGAAATATCTTGAGCCAGACGTGGTGGCACATGCCTGTAATCCCAGAGGCTCAAGAGACTGAGGCAGGAGGATTTCAAGTTTGAGACCGGAGGCTGTCTGTGTAACTTAGCGAGACCCTGTCTCAGAAAGTAAAAAAAAAAATAAATAAATAAAAATAAATGGGCTGAGGGTGCAGCTCAGTGGTCCAGCACTTGCAGAGCATGCAAATGCGAGGCCCTGGGTTCAAACCCCAGTACCACAAAATAAATAAACAAATAAATAAATAAGAAAAAGAAAAAGAAATAAAAAAGAAAATATCTCAACTCATAAAGTGACATAGGTATGTAATCGCTCAGAAATGAAAGTGGGGACACTTAATGTTTTATTTGGAGACATACCTCTTCAGAGTAATACTGTGTTAGTAAGTGAAACTTACAGTACAGAATCTGAATCCCAGATTAGTAAGGTATCTTGTCTACAGGAGGAGTTCAATGAACCTTACAGAGCAAATTCCTTGAGTTATGAGGCAAGTTAACTCCTTTATATGTACAAAAAATTGCCCTATGAGGGTTGCTCTGAGTTGGACCTGACTCAAAGGCATCTAACATCAGGGCCTGAGGTTTACCTCAGTTGGGAGATTGCTGCTCAGCACTCTCTGAGGACCCAGGTTCAATCCCCAGCACAGCAAAAAGAGGAAAATGACATGACAATCTACTCTGAAAGCAATTCTGAAAACAGCCATTGAAATAGTCCAAGGGTCATTATGAATTGGACCTGACTCCACTGCATCTAAGAACAATGACAATGTCTCCTCTTGGATTTTTCTGAGAAATTTTCTATTTGGTTTCTAATTATTGAATCTTTTATAGATTTGATCTTTGTTTGATATTTGCAGTACTGAATGGTTGAATCAAGAGCCTCACACATGCTACTCTACCATGGACCTGCACTCTCAACCCATTTTTTACTTTTTATCTTGATACAGGATCTCACCAAGTTATGCAGGGTGCCAGGGTTCTTTAAATTTCCATTCTTCTGCCCATGCCTCCAGAGTTGCTGTGATGACAGGCATGTACCAGGGCTAGCTTTGACTTTTTCTTATTTTTATCTATCTTTGATTTGCGGTTGTTATTGTTGTTAGGTGCTGATGAGTTGCTGTCCAACTCATTGTGACTCTATGTACCACAGATGAAGCACTATTGTCCTGCTTCTCTGCCATTCATAAGGTTTTCAACAGATGGTTGATTTTTGAGGGTGGGTTGCTGGATCCTTCTCCCATGTTTGATTTCGTCATTTTTATATCAACATTCTCTCATATCCCAATGTTTCATCATCACCTGACATACTCAGTTCTTAGGAGCACCTTAAATTTCCTCCATCCTCTGCAGTCAGAGTCTTAGATAAAGAAACTTATGCTTATATACAATAATGGACAAGGTTAACTGTATATGCTGCAAGAACATAGAAGATCTCAGTATAAAGTCAGTTAAATGGTGAAGTTGTATATGCAAAAACTAAAGTCTCAAATAATTATTTTCTTCTTATTTCCTACTTTAAATTTTCTTCACCAAAAACACATCATTTCACTGATTAAAAACTAACATTTGTGAAACATTGTTCTTCTCCCAAGCCTACAGCACCTGGTGTTCCCACTAGTTCTCCTATCCAATTACTAACCAGGCTCGACCCTGCTTAGCTTCCAAGATCTGATGTGATCAGATGGCACAGTGCTATGGCTGCAGGTTCAAGTTAAATAAGACTAGAATTTTAAGCAAAATTCAAGGAAAGCAACTATATATGGGATGAATATATCTAAATATTAATTTACCAATTAATCATGCTTTTTTCCAGCAAAAGTTACAATGTGGTATTTCTTAATTTTGTTTACCCTGATCATAACATATGTGAGGATGGAGACAATAATTTTAATGATCATTATTAAAATCACATCTATTACTCTTTTATTTGAACAGTCACACTATAAAAGTGAAGCCTTACCTTTTATATTTTGTTAATCACTCTTGACTGCTAATTAATGTATTTATACATGAAACTTTAACAGGTACATCACTATGTAGGTATCCATCAATTTTATGACCTCATTATTATAAACTCACTGTCAGTTTGTTTCTGTTGTTTTCAATGTTATACTTATTTTAAATGCAGCTGTACAGATAATTTTCCCTTTCTATGCTCATGTTACTTCAGTAACTTGATGAACAGTACCCTGCCCACAAGAGAATTAGACTGAAACTTGTATTTTTTTTTCATTTTGAGCTTCTTTTGAATAGCACCCTTGTATCCAGTTAACAATCTACATTTGCACTCTGAGAGAGCTGTAACTAAATCCATCTGGGCTGTGTTCCATTTTTAAATCTAGGGCATTATTCCATTTGACTCCCTCCTGATGAAATGTTCCAAAATTTGAAGTTGAAACATGTGAGTTATTGGACTACTTTTAAGACCCACATTAAATAACCATATATTGAGATTGTGCTTATCTGCACACCGAACACAGCCTACCATGCTTTTCTTATAGTTTTCTAAACTATGAGATATGGGAAGAATTTGGATACACAAAAAATAAATGAAATGAGGCTTGTACTAAAATTACTACCATAATTTTAATATAATGTACTCTGGGCCCTGTGCATTGATTTTTTTTTCTGCTATAGCAGATTACCACAAATGTGGTGGCTTAACCAATACAACCTTGTTATATTACAGTTATATAGATGAAAAGACAGTGGTCTCATTTGAGAAAAAGCAAAACATTGGCAGGGATGAATTTGCTTCTGGAAGTGCTGAAGGAGAATCTGTTTTATTGCTTTTTCCAGCTTTTATATGCCATGAGCATTGCTAGGCTTATGGCCCCTTTTTCTGCCTCAAATCCAGTAACAGTAACTGCATTGCTAATAATGCTGTTATCTTTCTGGTTCTCTGTAATTAGAATCTTTGGCTGTTTTTAAGAACTCATGTGATATACTGGGCTCACCTAGATAATTTTTTCATGTCAGGATGTTTAAATTGAACCAAATCTGAAAACTTCACAATCTTTGAACATAATATAGTTCTATGAAAAGATTGTCAAAACCTGTGGGAAGTCCACAAGCCAAAATTGCCCATCAGAAGAATAACTCATGCCCCAAGAATTGGCATGCCATAACATCCATCCTGCGGGGTATCATTTTTTTTTTTGAAGCAGATCATGTGAAGTGCAATCTGTGTGGACATGGCAGCCTATTTTATAGCATAGAAGCTGGCTTCTTCCTTCTATTATACTAGCAGCACTCATGTGCATCTATGGTTATAATAACCTGTTTGCTCTGAGATACATTGTTTGTACTTTCTTTGTTCTTTTAATTGATGGATGGAACTTCATTTCCCATACTTCCTGGCCAAATTCCTATTGGTATTTTCAAGTGAATGTAGTTCCCCAGAGAAGACTTGAAAATGGGAAGAAGGGAGAAACCACAGTATATCTTTATCTCTCAAATTTCCCTACAGAGAGTTTCTAGCATTGGATGTTCTTTTTTCAGGGTCACAGCTTTTCCAAAACTGCTCATTTCCCTTTAAGCCAAAGTCTTGTCAGCTCTTGATACCATTTTGGATTTACCTCCATTTAGAAAGACTGCCTTCTGGAATCTCATAGAGTCTCTCATTTTGTTTTTCTCTCTTATTTGTTTAATTAATTAATTATTTAATTAATTCAACTCTAGAAATTGAACCCAGAGCATCAAACATTCTAGGGATTTACTTGACTGCTAAGCTTCATCCCCAGACCTAACCTCCCCCTTCAATTTGCCTTTTGAGCTTCCTGTTTGGAGTTTCTAGGGTGCTACATCATCCTCTCTTTGGATCCTCAATTCTTTTGTCACTTATAAACTACCCCCTGGTATTAAAGTACATTTGCTTGAACACCTACAGCTATTTTTTTCTTGCTATAAATTAAGTGATACAGAAGTTTTCTTGTGTAGGAGAGTTGTAAAGAAAATTACCTTAATTTATATACCACATATTTATTATCACCAACTATTGGCAGTCACTACTAGAAACAAAATACAAAATAAACCACCTGGAAGTCTATTGTGGAAGTTATACTCTGGTGAATGGAGACAGATAATAATTACTATATGATACACACATATAAAATGTACAGTAGATGGAAGTCAACTCAATGCAAAAGTAGAATAAGTACATGTGGAAGTATTTGAATATAGTGGGTGGTCAAAATAAGATTTCATGAGAGGATATTTAAGCATGGACTTGAAGGAGATAAAGAAGTAGTTTATGAGGTTACCTGGAAAAGAAACAATCCAGGAAAAGAAAATGGTCCAGGCAAAGACTTTCATAATGGAACATGTTTAGCATGTTTAATAAATATTAAAAAGAAAAATGTGGCTGGATGAGAAAAATTTAGGAGAAAATAACAGCAAATAAAATCAGAGAGGTAATGGGATACCAGACTATTTTGGGGTTTCAAGGCTTTCACTTTGGAACAGGAAGTCATAGGAAGATGTAAGAAGAAGCAGAACATAATCTGAATTATGTTTTAAGAGTTTACTAAGACATCTGCTGGGCTGGGATTTAGCTCAATTCATAGGACACTACTCTTCAGTCTCTGAGATGCTGAGTTCTATCCCCAGCACTGTAAAAATGGGAGAAGGACATGTCAATCCACTCCCAAGGCAATTCTGAAATAGTCAGACATTGAAAACTCTATGAGGGCCTCTGTGAGTCAGATAGTATTTGATGACACCTAACAACAACAATAAGACATCTGCTGCACATAAACTTAATGAAGGAAATTTAAAGAAGGAAACATGGAGCTGGGCACAGTAGCAATGCAGGTAATCCCATGGAATGGACAGCAAAGACAGAAGAATCTCAGGTTTGAGGCTAGAAGCATCCTGTGTAATTTACCAAGATCCTGACTCAAAATGAAAAATAAAAAGAAATGAGCTGTGGATGCAGCTCAGTGGTAGAGCACCTGCAATGTATGTTTAAGGTCTTGGGTTCAACACCCCAGTACCACAAAAGAAAGAAAGAAAGGAAGAAAGGAAGGAAGGAAGGAAGGAAGGAAGGAAGAAAGAAAGAAAGAAAGAAAGAAAGAAAAAAGGGAACATGGATACAAGTTAGGAAATGTTTATAGGTAATCAATAGAAGTATGATAATGGCTTTAAAACAAGATGATAACTATAGAAGTGATGATAAAGTGGCCAGATTTTGGCTCAATTTTGAAGGCAAAGTCAACTAGATTTATGCACAATTTGGAAGACTATAATACAGATTGGAGTTGAAAATGACACCAAAGTTTGTGATGTGAACAACTAGAATAATGAATTTCTCCCTATTGAGGGGTGTTAGACATTTGATATGCTATGTACTAACAGGGGTGCTTAGATTGCAGCCTTACCACTGTGGTGTCTGATCCCATCAGATTTCAGACACTAAGCAGAACCAAGCCTAGTTAGTACTTGGGTAAGAGACTGTCTGAGAACACCAGGCAGTGTAGGCTTGGGAGAAGTACCTGGCAACCCACTCCCAAAATACAATAAGCGATTGAAAACCCTATGAATAGCAGAGAAGCAGTAATAATACTGTTTCACCTGCTGTACATAAGGTTGCTATGAGTCAGACACAACAGACTCAATGGCACCTAAGTACAATAATAGGGAGGCTTATTATCTATCAAAGTGGAAATGTGAATAACTCATATAGAATGATCGGAATTAAGATGTACATTTTGAAAAAGTAATATAGATGACTATCTTAGTCTTAAAGTTCAGCTGAAATCTGTCCACCCTGCTAGTATCTATAATACTAGTGGCATAGCTTTCAGCAGCATAGCAATATGAAAGTGCCCACAACATAGCAAACTGATAGAAACATGGGAGCATGGGAGAAGGACATGGCTAACCCACACTTGAAACAATTAGTCATTGGAAACTCTATGAATAGCAGAGAAACACTGACAGATATGGTGACAGAAAATGAGTCTCTTTGGTTGGAAGGCATTCAAAAGATGACTAGCGAAGAGTTGGCTCTTCAAAGCAGAGTCTACTTTAGTGACAAGAATAAAGTAAAGCCCTAGAACCCTCCATTTACTGATGTAGCATGACTCAAAATGAGAAGGAACAATAATGTAAATATCCATTAATAACTGGAACATGGAATGTTTGTAGTATGAATCTAGGAAAATTAGAACTCTTCAAAATGGCAATGGAGCATGTAAACATTGACAATTTAGGCATCAGTGAGTAAAATGGACTGGCAGGGGCCATTTTCAAACAGATAATGAGGGGGTCTACTATGTTGGGAATGATAGATTAATGAGAAATGAGGTTGTATTCATCATGAAAAAGCCACTTCAAGATCTGTCCTCAAGTACAATGCTGTCAGTGATAGAATAATATCCACATGCCTACAAAGAAGGTCAGTTTTTATGATTATTTTTCAATTACACCCCTACCACTAAGGCCACAAGTGAAGACAGGGAAGATTTTTTATCAGCTGCTGCAATCTGAAATAGATTGAACATGCAATCAAGATGTATAGATTATTACTGGTGACTGGAATGCAAAAGTTGGAAACAAAGAAAAAGGCTCGGTAGTTGGAAAATAGGGCCTTGGTCACAGATCATATGATAGAATTTTTCAGACCAATGACATTTTCATTGCAAATACATTTTTTTTCACCAAAATAAGTAGCAACTATACACATGGAATTCACCAGATCAAACACACAGAAACCAAATTAACAACGTTTCTGGAAAGACACATTGGAAAACCTCAATATTAAAAGTCAGTACAAGGTCAGGTGCTGATTGTGGATTGGATCAATTGTTCATATGAAGGTTCAAACTAAAACTGAAGAAAATTAGAACAAGTGTAGAAGAGCCAAGGTATGACCTTGAGGATATCCCACCTGAATTTAGAGATGGCATAAAGAACAGGTTTGATGCATTACACACTAATGATCAAAGCAGATACAGTGTTGCATGAAAACAAAGTCATCTTTCACTGGGAAGGCAAAAAATTACTTAAAAGAGGGAAATAAAGTTCAAATTACATGTCAAAAGAGACTCTGAAACTTGTCCTTGAAAGATGAGTAGTTAAAAGAAAAAGAAAACATGATGAATCTAAGGCACTAAACAGAACATTTTAAAGGGCAGCTTGAGAAGAAAAAATCAAATATAATGATATGTACAAAAAGCTGGAGATAGAAAATCAAAAGTGAAGAAAATACTTTTTTTCCCCAAGTTTAAGGAATTGAAGAAAAAGTTCAAGCCTTCAGTGGCAATACTGAATGATTCTACAGGGAAAATATTAAATAATGTAGTAAGCACCAAAGGAAGATAGAAGGAATACACAAAGTCATTATGTCTAAAAGAATTGATGGATGACCAACCATTTAAAAAAGTTTCATATGATCAGGAACCAGTGGTACCAAAGGACAAACTGGAAGCTGCCTTGAAGTAATTGGCAAACTATAAGGCTCCAGGAACTGAAAGAATACCAATAGAGATGTTTCAACAAACAGATGTAGCACTGGGGATGCTAACTTGTTTACAACAAGAGACTGGGAAAATAGCTCCCTGGCCAGCTGACTGAAAGAGATCCATATTTGTGTCTATTCTCAAAAAAGAGGATCTAGTCAAACATGGACAATACTGAACAAAATCATTAATATCACACACAAGTAAAACTTTTCTAAAGATCATTCAAAAGGGACTTCAGCAATATGCAGTAAGGGAATTTCTGGGAAATCAAGCCAGATTCAGAAGAGGGTGTGAAACCACAGACATCATCGCTAATGTCAGGTGGGTATTAGCCAAAAGCAAGAATACAAGAAAAATGTCTCTCTGTTTTCTTGACTATGTGAAGGCATTTGATTGTGTGGATCATAACAAATTATAGATAATTTTGTAAATAATGGGATTACCAGAGCACATAAGTGTACTCATGAGGAATCTGTATATGGAGATGGAGGCAGTTTTTCAAAGAGAACAAACATTGCTTGGTATAGTGTGGAGATAGATGTGCATCAGGGCTGTATCCTTTCACTATACCTTTTCAAATTCTATGCTGAGCAAATAATCTGAGAACGGGGATCTTATGAAGAAGAATGTGGCATCATGATTGGAGGAAGACTGATTAACAACCTGCATTATTCAGGTGACACAACTCTGCTTGCTGAAACTGAAGAGGATTTGAAACATTTACTGATGAAAATTAAAGAACCTTCAGTATGGATTGCACCTCAACATCAACAAAACAATAATCTTAAGCTTAGGTCAGTACACATCTTTTTGATAATGGAGAAAAGGTTGAGATTCTCCAAGGTTTTGCTTTACTTGGTTCTACAATCAACACCCACAGAAGCAGAAGGCAAGAAAACAAAAGATGCATTGTACTGGGAAAACATGTTACAAAAGACCTCCCCTAATATGTTTGAAAAGTAAAGATGTATCATTGAAGAAGGTGTGCCTGACTCAGGCCATTTTTTTTTTTTTTTCAGTCACATGAGATGATTGTGAAAGCTGAATATTGAATAAGGGAGATAGAAAAAGGATTGACGCTTTTTAGTTATGCAGCTTGAGATGAATATTGAATATGCCATGGTCTTCCAAAAGAACCAACTTCTCTGTCTTAGAATTAGTGCAACCATTGTGCTCCTTGGAATAAATGATGGCTAGAATGCACTTTAAGTAATTTGGACATGTCAGGAAGAACCAATCCCTGGAGATTGACATCATGTTTGGGAGTGGCAAGTCAGTGAAGAGCAGAAGATCCTCACATAGATGGATTGACACAGTGCCTACAACAATGGGCTTAAACCTCAAAGAAAGATCATGTGCCTGGCACAGAATAGAATAGTGCTTTGTTCTGTTGTACATAGGGTCACTATGAGTTAGATCCAACTCAGAGGCATGTAACAACAATAACAATATATAGATGATACAAAATGCCTTGAGACAATAAGTGAACAAGTAGGTACACAGAAAGTAATAATGTTTAATAACTTAAATATAGGACAGAGCAATGTAGCTAAGTGGTAGAGGATCTACCTAGCAAATACAAGGCCTGTGTTTCAAACCCTCCACTGGAGAAAAAAAGGAACTGAGGTTTAAGGCAGTTAAAATTAGAAAATTGAAAGTATGAGATGAAAACATGCAAGAGAGATTGAGGAGGAGTGATAATTACTGAACATGAAATAATAATTGTGGTAGAATTGGAGAGAGAAATTTCATTGTTCCATCAGTTTTTTTTTTTTTTTCAGAAAATAGAAAAAGAGAATAGAGAAGCAACACAGTAAAGATAAAGACAAAAAACATCATCAAACAAATTAACACTGTGGAAAATAAAAGCTCCATCCCACTGGGAAATTTAGAAGACATTATGAAACATATTTTATCTTTATTCTGATAAAAACACAAATAATGCCCAATATCGATTTACCACTATCCAGTTATCACTGAGATATCAACTCCAGGTATTTACAAGGTATTTTGACTATATTTGGCTTCTAACTCTTGTCCAGTGTTGCTTTAAGGGAGCACATCATCTGGGTGCCAAAAGGCAATATATTCTTTGATTAACGCATATATGGAGTCAATTTCACAAGTGAAGATAGGGGGGATTTTCACTCTCTCCACTCCCCATGCAGGAGTGTTTCTGGGAGGGTTTTAGAACAAAATTATTGTTTAGTTAAGATTTGTTAGGCCGGGCGTGGTGGCGCACGCCTGTAATCCCAGCGGCTTGGGAGGCGGAGGCGGGAGGATCGCAAGTTCGAGACCAGAGGCAGTCTGCGTAATTTAGCGAGACCCTGTCTCCAAAAGTTGAAAAATGGGCTGAGGGCGCAGCTCAGTGGTCCAGCACTTGCAGAGCATGCAGGCGTGAGGTCCTGGGTTTAACCCCCAGTACCACAAAAAAAAAAAAAAAAAAAAAAAGATTTGTTTGTAAAGAAAACTCAATGTAGCTCAAATGTAAAAGAGGAATGCTTATACTGTCTGGGAACTGATTTATGTGTTTTCTAGCCTATGTTCCTATCTCAGTCTGCTACATTTTCTACTCTTTCTAACCAATAATCTTTTCTTCATATGCTTAGCCTACTTAGGATAAAGGTTTAGTTTCCATTTTTAAAAAAGACCCAAAGTAAAATATTTTAGAAAAAGAGATTTTTTTTCTTTTCAAACATTAAAGTCCCCAAATAAGCAGTTGAAATAAATAATTGTTAAAAAACTGAGATTCTTTTTAAATTCTGCTTTCTATGCATCTGCAGACATTGTCTTCTGCAATTCAGGCTTAATTTGAGATATGCCTATGTCACAAAATTTTGAGATGCTTGAAAGCATGCTCAGATCTTAAATTTATTTACAATAATTACAAGAAGCAAGGGAAACCAACTGATGTCTTTGAAGGTAATTTCTAAGTTTTTCTGATAGAAAATCTTAACAGACAACTCTGGGTCCATACAATCACAGTGCTTGACTCAGTCTTACAGGATATGGACTCCTCCTACACTTAAACACAGGAAAAGAAACAACATGAGGAATTTTTTCTGTGAGTTGTAAAAAAGTGTTCTGGAACCTTCTCTAACAAGTAAAATGGAAACCCCTGATATGTATTGCACCAATGTTATCTATCACTAACTTTTTTGATATTCAAAATCAAAAGTACAAAAAGTGAAGTATTTTGCAAAGTTTTGGGTACTTCAGATATTTTACTGTAACACAGAAAGAAATATTTAGGTTAGTTACATATTCAATCTTTACAATTCAATTAACTCCATAACTGAATGGCAAATTTAAACCCTTAGCAGTACTATCGAGATGTAGGACTGTTTGCAGAGATAGACTGCCAAATAAAGTGTGGTTCTAAGCTATTTACAAATATTTATTTACAAATATTTATTTGTTCCTATGTAAAAAGGAGTTATTGATTCTGATGCCTATTTACAAATCAATTTTATAGTCATGCAATCAAGGCTCAATGAGAGTTTCTAATTCAGACTTGCAGCTATGTAAGACATGAAATATGTTTAAATTTAAACAAATAGCCCTAGTCTCAATACTTGCACTGCCACTTCCTGTTGGGGTTCAGCTCAGGCCTGACAGAGGTCAGAGCCTTGCCCTGACACTGAATGGGTATCGGGGACCCACTGGACTGGGTTTGTGTAGTGGCCAGAGGTGCCAAAGAAGGACCTCGGGAGACCTTCTGTGGGAAACAGGAGAGGGAAGTTTATTGGGTTGCTCCCCAAGAGGAGTGCAACCAGGAAGCAGCCCCTGTCAAGTGCTCAAGTGCTAGCTCTAAGTCTGTAGCATAGAATGCTGCAGGCTGACTGATGGTACAACTCAGCCTTAAAGGCACACCTACAAGCAGTTGATGTTCCGCTGGGCTGGAGGTTCGGTGGTCTTAACTCTCTCAGATCGCCTTCCCTGCTTCCATCCTTCCCAAGTAGGAGGAATTGGGAGTCTCTTCTTGACTTGCTTGTAGCCTTCAGCACTTCTGGGCCCCTGGTCTTGATGCATTGGCTTGCTTGGAGATCTTCCACTGGATTGGGGAGCGCTGGGTTAAGGTGATGTGGTCCAGGCAGCAGTTGAAGGATGGAGAACAGTGGTGGGGTGAATTTGGGTCTGGGGCCCTGCTTATATAGGGTCCCGGAGGGGGACATGTACTGGGGTTAACCAATCAGGGAACATTCCTGACAGGTACAGCAGGTAAACTGTCATACCTGCCAGATAGGGGAAGTTATTTAACTGAGGTGCTAGGGGTAGCCAATCAAAATTGAGATGGTTGAGGCTGGTCAGGCTGGTCAGGGGCCATCTTTGCACACTCAATGGGAAGGGTAGGAGTGAGTGAGTGGGATGTGGTCCTGGGGTCACCTAGAGTTCAATCCTTCAGGCTAGTATGAAGGACCCTAGTTATGGGGTGCATTTTAAAAATCCCCAACAACTTCCTATATTTCAAAAAATAAAATTATCCCTTTTACTATAAAACACAACCTATGTTTCTGAATACCATAATACCACAATATGTGTATAAACATGCTTTGACTATATCTGCATTATTATCGAAAATTTTTATCTATTTCATGCACATATTTTTAAATGTTTTCTTTACTGGCCATTAATTTAGTACCTGTATTCCAATCATTTATTTCTGTATTTCAAAAGAGTTTAGCTATGGGAAGTGCTGCCAAGGACACCCATGATCAGTTCCTTCTAGACCTTGTAAATAACTGCTTATGCAAGCCTACAGACAGATCATCTTTACAGAGTCCTGATGCAATCATGTATATGGGATGCTTACTCATTATTATGTAACCACAGAGCATTATAACAAGATAATCCTGGTAGCATAGTAAATTGTATTTAGGATACAGAAATTAAAAATGGCTTGAAGAAGGCAACTATGCAAAAAATATAATTTTGCTAGCATCTCAAAGTGATATAGTAGGGATAAAAGAAGTGTTTTGCTAAGCCCCGTTCTCTGCTTCCTACTGCCTGGCAAGATTTTATCCTGGGAGGCAGAATTTCATCACCACCAGCCCTAACACATCCCTATTAGGAAACTGGTAAAAAATAAGCTCCAAGCACACTGAGCACTCTCCACCTCCAGCTTGGTGTCCTTTAGTAGCTTTAATTAGAAAAAGATCCATCTAGCATATTTTGCTTAATTAATATCTGAAATTTTTGCATTATTTTTGCCAAACATCAAATCCAGTCTTTGGCAGAACAACTTTGGTAGCACATTTTGATGCAAAGAATAGAAATTTAGTAAACAGTTATTAAAGAAATTATGTGATAAGCAATTGCCACAACCTTGAAAGGATCTTCATGATCCCACCACGGGACTCAATAGCTCTATAACTTCTTGTCTCACTTGATACTTTCTATCATAATTTAATAATATCATCATTTCCTGATTATTCTTCCTTAAATGGGAAATTTAAATACCACCATCTTGTGTACATCATTGATGAAATTTTTATCCAATTTTACATTTATTTACATTTATTTTACATTTATTACATTTATTAATGTGCAAAAGTTTCAGAGGTTTTGTAGACTAAATTCAACTTAATTAAAATTAAGGGATACATTGACTATGTGCTATTGTGAGCACTAACCACTAAAGAGGGATCCATCTTAATTATATCTAAGGTGAGATGCAGTCTAGTTGGGAGAACTATTCAGAATCCAGAAAAAAAAAACATAATTTCTGGTATCTTTGACTGATTATAAAGGAGTGGATTTAAGTGAAAGCCAATGGAAACACAAATTCATTGAGTATGGGGAAACTTTAAGAGGAGTAGGTTTCTGGAGTGCTAAACAGGTGTTCCTTAGTAAGCTTCTTAATCGTGAAATATTAAGTTGGAAGATGAATAAGTGAAGCCAGAACTCAAAGAAAGAGAAATCTAAATGTTTATATTTTTGTTTCACTCCTTTGAACCTAAACTGTAATTCCCATAAGACTGAGGCAGTTTCCTTACAAAAAGTGTGGTACAGTAATAAATGAATAATAGAAAATAGGGCTAGTGTAAGATGGAGGGTTAGAGATAACCTCCATGTGATGTTACAAAATGAAGGAATCAGAATAGGAAGGAGTGGACTCTATGCCAAAGAAAGAAAGTGTGGAAAAGCACAGAAATCACAAAGGAGATTATAGGATGTACTCAGAGTGCAGAATGGAGCTGAGCAGGGAAGGAGTAAAAAGGACATACTCCACCCAGGGCTCCCTGATGGAGAGGGGAACTGAGCCCTCACACAAAAAAGGTAAACCAGACAGTCCTGGAAGGCAGGTTGGAAGTCCCACAGAATAAGCCCACAGTTATTGAAGCCATTGGATCCATTCAGGTGATTTGATGAGAAAGTAGCTCTTCTTGACTGGAGGGAGTTGGCATGGGAGAAGAGATCCAACTTGCCACATTCCATATCTTGGAGGGCTGTGGCTGGGCACTATCCTCAGAGGGAACCTATTTTGTGAGACAGCTACGCCAAGGGCCTAGTCAGGGAGCTTGGGGTAACTTGCCACAACCCCACTGTGTGACACTGCTTAGGCCAGCAGCTATAGAGAGGGGGATAGTGGGACATTAACATGCGAGAGATTCAGGCAGCAAGAGTCTGGGCCTCATGGATAGGAACCCTCCACTCCTAGAGAGGAGATGACTCCATCATCTGAGGGAAATTTCACAGGCTGGCAGCTCTGAGCAAAGCCCAGATAAAGGCTCTCTCTTAAACTGAACAAAACCTGCACATAACAGACATTAGAGGTAACAGAAAGAAGCTGCTCTGGTACTTTTTTTTTTTTTTTCTGCTGTGCTGGTGATTGAACGCAGGGCTATGCATGGGGCAAGTGCTGTACCACTGAGCAATACCCCAACCCTATTTTTATTTTGGTCCTAGATAGGGTCTCCTTGAGTTTTGCAGGTTACCTCTGGCCTGTGGGCTCAAGAACTTCCTGCCAAAGTCTCCTAGGACACTGGGATAACACATACACCACAGTGCCTGACACTATTTTCCCCTGCTATTCATTGTTTATTTTATTTTCCTTATTTCTCTTTTATCTAATGTAATTTTTATCTTTTTACTTTTATAGTTTGTTCAGTTTTTTAATCTTATTGCCTCTATATCTTTTTCTATTTCATTTTTCATTTTCATTCTCATGCTGTTTTTTAAAGAAGAAATCTTCTAGGCTTTTTATTTACTATTCTTATGCTTACCTAATTTTGCTTAAAGTTTTATTCTTTATTGTGCAACCTGTTTTTTGTTGTTGTTGTTATTGTTGTTGTTTTATCTTTTGCTCTTATCTGTCCTATCTCATAATATTAATTTCCTTTCTGGATCTTATCTTCCTTTCTTTTACTTAAAATTTGATGTTTCCTTCTTTCTCGCCTTTCTCACTCTCATCTTTTTTTATTTCAGTCAATTACTATTTTTACCTTCACCCAAAATAATTTGTGACTATACAGATTACACCATATTATTGTGACCATGTTCTGTCCTATGGGGATTGGTGGTATAGTAGTTGGCTTTATGTGACTTTAAGAGTATTTCTATATCTGGTTTACTTGGGTATTTTACCTGTTACGAGCATTTTGTCTTCTCTTCTGTGAATGGTACTGAGGATTATGATCTCAAGAGAAAGCTGTTCACAAGAAGATACCTAAATAAAATGAGAGATACTGATCCCTACACATGCACAAGTCACAAATCAGAAACACAAGAAACATGAAAAAAACAAGGCCATATGTCTCCTCCAAGCCTGAGTGGTGGTGCATGCCTGTAATCCCAGCCGCTTGGGAGGCAGAGGCAGGAGGATCACAAGTTGGAGACCAGAGGCAGTCTGCATAATTTAGCAAGACCCTCTCTTAAAAAGAAAAAAAAAGAAAAAAAGATGGCCGGGGGTGGGGGCAGCTCAGTGGTACAACACTTGCGAAGCATACAAGCACAAGGCTGTGGGTTCAGCCCCCAGTACCACACACACACACACACACAAAAAAAAAAAAAAAAAAAAAAAAAAAAAAAAAAAAAAAAAAAAAAAAAAAAAAAAAAAAAAAAAAAAAAAAAAAAAAAAATTTAAAAATTTAAAAAGTCTCCTCCAAAAGACCATAATTTTTAAGTTACTGAATTCAAAGATACTGAAGCAGTTGAACTGTCCAACAAAGGATCCAAACCTCTACTTATAAAAACGATCAATGACTTCAAAGAGGACAAAAACAAGCAAATGAATCAAGTAAGAATATCATTACAGTATCTAGGTCACAAAGTCACCAATGTAGAAGACAAAGTTATCAAAATGAATGAGAAATTCAGCAAGGAAATAGAAATTTTGAGAAAACAACACAAAACAAAATGTTGAAAATGAAGAAGTCAATAAGTAAAAAAAAAAAAAAAAAGTGGAAAGCAGCATCACCAGTAGACTAGATGAAACAGAGGACAGAATATCAAGGATGGAGGAAATGATTGAGGAAGTACTACATTATTCAGACATTAACAAAGAAAAAAATCTGGGCATGGCATTTCATGCTTGTAATCTCAGCAACTTGGAAAGCTGAGGGAGGAAGATCCCAAGTTGAAGGCCAGAGGCAGCCTGCATAATTTAGCAAGAATGTCTCAAAGTAAAAAGTAAAAATAAAATGGCCTGGTGGTGTATCTCACTGGTAGTATGCTTGAAAAAGCATGCATGAGGCCCTGGATTCAATCCCACAGAATTACAAAAAAGTTAAGAAAAAATAAATACAAGCACATGACCACAGCTTCCAACAACTTTAGGACATGATCAAGAGATCAAATCTAAGTTTCCTGTGGGTAGAAGAAGGAACTGAGACAAAAACTAAGGCAAGGAAAATCTGCTCAATAAAATTCTAGCAGAAAATGTCCCCAATCTGGTAAAAAGAAAAGGACATCCAAACAAAAGAGGCATTTAGGATCTCAAATATACATAATCAGAAATGAAACTACCCTAAACACATTACAGTTAAAATGCTATGATTTCAGAATAAGGAAATGCTGCAAGAAAACAAACACCAACTCATTTACAAAGGTCTCCACACAAATCCTAAAATCCAGGAAAGCACAGAATGATATATTTCAAGCACGGAAAGTAAATAACTGCCAACAAAGATTATTATATTCAGCAAAGTTAACATTTAAAATTTATGGAGAAATAAATATCTTCCAAGACAAGTGCACACTAACACAAATCATGATCACCAAAAGAACATTGTAGAAGATGCTCAAAGGAATTCTACATGCACTGGAGGAAGAAAGACAGTCTCAATCAAAGAATATAGGAAAGAATAAGCTTCAAGAGAGAAACAGATGAA
Organism: Pedetes capensis; assembly: GCA_007922755.1. Lineage (NCBI taxonomy): Eukaryota > Metazoa > Chordata > Mammalia > Rodentia > Pedetidae > Pedetes > Pedetes capensis. The sequence continues at coordinate 87,942 of VMDO01005638.1, read as the reverse complement.
TTATTGATAACATGGAAAGAATCAAACATATCTAACTCAAAAACTCAGCAAACCCTGAAAATGAATAATGGTGAAAGAATAGAAAAAATATATATATGAGCCAACAAGGAAGATGCCTAACACAATTAAAAGAATAAGTGGTCTCTTCTCAATAATAATCCTAAATATAGACAGTCCTAACTCTACAATTAAAAGACATAGTAGATTACATTAAAAAAACAGGATCCAATAATTTTTATCTATAAGAAATACATCTCACTGACAAGGATACTCACAGACTAAACGTGAAAGAGTGAAAATTGATATGACAAGCAAATAGAAGCCAACAAAAAGGTAAAAGAAAAAAGAAGCAGTAGCATCTTTATAGCATAAAAAATAGACTTCAAGTTAAAATTAGTCAGAAGAGATAAAGAAGGTAACTACATATTAATAAAGAGAACAATTGATCAAGAAGGTATAACAATTATGAATATATATGCACCAAATATTTAATGTACCCAATTTCATAAAACAAATATTACTGGACATAAAAGGAAAGATAGGTCCAGATATAGAAATAGTGATACACTAAACTATCCCACTCTCATCAATAAATAGAGCATTCAAAGGGTTCAATGAAGAAACTTCGGAGTTAAAAAGCACAATAGATCTGATGGACTTAATAGACATCTACAGAATATTCTATTGAAAAGATACAGAACACATTCTTCTCAGCAGCCCAAGGAAAGTTCTCTAAACTAGATCACATTTTAGGCCATGAATCAATCATAAATACAGAAATATTGAAATAATTTCATGTGTTTTATCAAACCATAATGAAATAAAACTAAAAATGAATAGCAAAATAAATTACAGAAATTATACAAATACATGGAGAGTAAACAAGGCACTCATAAACAATTGATGGATTCTTAAATAAATCAGGAAAGAAACCAAAAATATCTAGAATCAAATGAAAATACAACATACTAGAAATTTTGAGATATAGGAAAGGTGATTCTAAGAAGGAATCTGATAGTTATGAGTATATAAATTAAAGAAAAAAGTAAATCAAATAAATAATGATGCATCTTAAGGTCTTGGAGAAACAAAAGCAAGCAAAATTGAAAACCTACAGACAGAAAGAAATAATAAAGATCAGAACAGAAGTTGATGAAATAGAGACTAAGAACAATAAAAACAATTGATTAAACAGCTGGTTTCTTTGAAAAGATAAACAAGATTAACAAACCCATAGCCAAATGAATCAAAAGAGTGAGAGAGAATACTCAACCTTACAATAGATACTGATAAAATCCAGGAAATCTTTAGGAATACATTGACAATTTATTCCAAAAAACTGGAAAACTTAGATGAGATATATTAATTCCTAGGCACGTATGACTACTAAAATTTAATCAAGAGGATATGAACAACTTAAATGATTGAATATGAGCAGCAAAATTGAAACAGTAGTAGTCTTCCAACAAAGAAAATCCAAGGATTGGATGAATCCATTGCCAAGTTCTACAATACATTTAAAGAAGAGTTCACAATATTGCACCTCAAAGTATTCCACAAAATAGAAATGGGAGGAAAACTAACAAATGTATTTTGTGAAGCCAGTATTACCCTCATAGCAAAACCAGATAAGGATACAACAAAAAAGGAAAACTGCAGACCAATTTCCCTGATGAATATAGATGGAAAACTCCTTTGTAAAATATTTGAAAATCTATTTTAAGAACACATTAAAAATATCATACACTATAATCAAGTTGGTCTCATTCCAAGGATGCAAAGATGTTTCAACTTAGGCAAAGCAATAAATATAATATAGCACATAAGTAGATTCAGAAACAGAGGTCATATTATCATCTTAATAGATGCAGGAAAGGTTTATGACAAAGTTTAACCTCCTTTCCTGACTAAAGCCCTGAAGAATCTAGGAATCAAAGAAAGATATCTCTCCAGTGCATGCCTATAATCCCAGTGACTTGGGAAGTGGAGGCAGGAGGACCTCAAGTTCAAGACCAGAGGGAGTCTGTGTAAGTTAGTAAGGTGCTGTTTCAAAAAATAAAAAAGAAATGAACTGAGGGTGCATCTCAGTGGTACACCACTTGCAAAACATATAAATGGGAGGCCCTGTGTTCAACCCCCAGTACTGCAAAAGAGGAAGAAGAAGAAGAAGAAGAAGAAGAAGAAGAAAAAGAAGAGGAGGAGGAGGAGGAGGAGGAGGAGGGAGGAGGAGAAGAAGGAAGAGGAGGAGGAGGAGGAACACATATCAACATAATAAAGGCAATATATGAAAAACCTACAACCAATATAGTGAATGGGGAAAAACTAAAAGTATTTCCTCTAAAATCAAGAATGAGGCAAGGGTATCCACTTTCTCTACTGCTATTCCTTAGAGTAATTGAATCCTTAGCCACAGCAGCAAGGCAAACAGAAAGAAATAAGAGGGATACAAGTGGGAAAAGAAGAACTCAAATTATACCTATTTGCAGATGATATGATCTTATATTTAAACATCCTGAAGACTCTACCAGAAAACTTTTAGAGGTGATAAACACTTTCAGCAAAATAGCAGGACATAAGATCAACATACAAATATCAGTATCTTTCTTATATACTGATAATGACCAGGGTGTGAAACAAACGAGGAAAACAATCTCATTCATAGCTTCAAGAAAGAATAATATACCTAGGAATAAATCCAACCAGGATGTGAAAGATCTCTACAATGAAAACTTTAAAACTCTGAAAGAAGAAATTGAAGAAGACACCAGAAGATGGAAAGACTTCCCATATTCATGGATTGGAAGAATTAATATTGTGAAAATATCTATATTTCCAAAAGTAATTTACAAGTTCAATGCACCCATTGAACCCATCAAATCCCAATGGCAGTCTTCAAATCCCAATGGCAGTCTTCACAGAAATAGAAAATATATTCTAAATTTCATATGGAACACAAAACCCTGAATCACCAAAGTGATCCTAGGCAGAAAGAGCAATGCAGAGGGCATTCTATTCACATAGCTTCAATTATACTAGATTCATGGTAACAAAAGCAGCATGGTACTTGCAGAAAAACAGACATTTAGAGCAATGGAACAGAATAGCGCATTCAGAAGTAAATCCATGTAGCTACAGCTGTCTTATATTTGAGAAAGATGTCAAAAATATAAGTCAGACAAAACACAACCTTTTCAACAATTGTATTGAGAGAACTAAATATCCTCACATAGAAGGCTGACACTAGATACTACTTTCACACATTGTATGAAAATGTATTCAAAATGGATCAAAGACCTAAATATATGGCTCGAAATATGAAAAAGTTTTGAGTCAGAGTCTTGAAAAGTTACACAGGCTGTCTCTGGCCTTGAACTTGCAATCCTCCTTTTCCTGCCTCTCAAGTCACTGAGATTATAGGAATGCAGCACTGTATATGGCAACTGAAGTTTCAATAACATTTCCACCTGTGACTTCTGACTCCTGACCCATGACCCATAAATTGGTTATCGCAAAAGCAGAGCCTTCTTCACAATCTTGATTTATACCATCTGGTTATCTTATCTCCTTTAATTATTCTTCCAGGTTAATGCTTACATTGTAATATTTATTCAACCTTACAAACCCAGTTCTCGAATCTATCATTCTTTGTGTAATTTTCATTTACCCAATCTGAAATTCTCAGATTTTTCCTGATCTAGCTTACTTTCCATGGCTCATTGTTGTAATAAGGATTTTATATATGCTATGAAATCCTTATCCTCCCATAATATTTATGCAGGTAATAATAGCTCTAATGAAAACCAACCCTCTAATTATACCTTCTTAATGGCACTTGAGCATTTTGGAAGATATGCTGATTGATCATACTTTAAATTTAGGATCTCTCTCTTCAAATGGGCACCCACACTATTGAATAATGCTACTGTATCCCAAAGATATTTACTATTCTAAATAGTAGCTAAATGTCTCTTTTCTCTACAACTTTCCTATGGATTAGATTTTCCTCTTTCAGTTGTTGACCCTTCTTATTTCACTTTTAAACAAAGTAGAATAAGAGAAACCATCTCATCTTCTTCATATGCCTGCCTGCCTATGAATATACTGTTCTTCCTTCCTTTACCCTCAATGAATACTACTGCTCCTATTTCAAACCATTCCATCTTTCAAACATGCACTAGATCCCTGGCCTCCTTAAAGAATTGGTTCTAAAATGTATCCTTTTGCAGTTTCATCAATGTTCCTTCTGTTTGAATGATTTTTTCTAAGTTCAAACGTGATTTCAACTTAAATAATCCCAACTCAAAACAACAACAAAAACATATTATTATCTTTGCAATATCTTCAGTTTTTTCCCCTACTTTATTTTCTTACCTTTCACTATTTTTCTTTCATTATATTGTCATGTTCCTCCCTGCAAGCCCTTTCCTTCCTACCAATGGCCCCCGCTTATTCTTGCCTAACTTGCTGGTGCATGCATATATGTTGTTGCTGTTGGCTGCTGTAGAGTCAGGTTTGACTCATAGCAGCCCTATGTACAACAAACAAAACAATGTCTGACACTGTGCCATGCCCAGCACTGTTGTTCTACTTCTCTACTATTCATAGGGTTTTCAATGGCAGATTTTTCCAGGAGTGGATTTGTGGGTCCTTCTCCCTAGCCTGAAGTACCAGGTATTCCCAGGTGGTCTCCCAACTAAGACTAACCACACTGATCCTGCTTAGCTTCTGAGATAAGGTGGGATCTGATGCTAGGATTCTAAGGCTGCAAACGTGTATATATACAATCCTATATATATGATATATGATACACATAAGTGATATTTTACATATATATGTACATACATATGGATACATATATGTATAAATCTAGACTCTGCATTAAGAGCAAAACACATGAAATTTCTGTTGCTTTTTCCCCATTACTCTTTCTTATTACCTCTCCCACTTCTCTTTAGTTACTTTTCTCTGCCTATATGAGCTGCTGCTACTTTCATGACCGATATATTTTAATATTGAGTATATATTGAAATCTAGGTTCACATATGAGAGAATACATGTGATGTTTTTCTGGGTATGGCTTATTTCTCTTAAAAAATTATTATCTCTCTGAGCTGGGCGCAGTGGCACATGCCTGTAATCCCTGCAGCTTCATAGGGTTTTCAATGGCTGATTGCTCAGGATCGATTTTGGGTGTGGACTGCCACATCCTTCTCTCATTTTTTGTGGTGATGCCCAGGATCGAACCTGGGTCATCAGAGAATATGGAGCAGCCACTCTATCAACTGAGCTAAACCCTAGCCCAATAGAAGATGTTACATTTATATAAATATCAGTGGACATATGAAAGTGCAGCCCAGTGACAGAACACTTGCAAAACTATGTTCAAGGGACTGACTTCAAACCCCAAGTATCACATAAAAATAATAAATAAAAAATAAAGAAACTTCAGAGCTCTAGGGGCTAAGAACCTCCATAGTTGGTTGGTTCACCTCAATAGCATTTGACTATATAAAATATGCAGAACAGCTCAGGATGGCAGGTGATTTAATTTGTTGGCTTCATTTGTTATATATTTTAAAAAGACAAAGACAAAACTGACATAAATATTGAAACTTTACTAAATCAATTTTATACAATTAATGTGATGTTAATAACTTAAAAGAGAAAACTATCTTAATGAATATTGAAATACTATTCAATAGAATGATAAATAAGTTTAAATATATATGATATGCGTGTGTATATTCATTTGTATACACTATTACTGCTATTTAATTTGTTTTAGATGTATTAACTGAGGCATTTAAAAACAATAAGATATAAATATTGGAATGTAGAAAGCAAAATTATTTAATATTTACATTTAAATTTATCATTTCTCAGTAAATTTTCAGGGTGAATGAGGTGATTTCTGTGGTCTTGTTCTGGATTAATATTTTCCTGTGCCTCAGTGTTTCTTCTCTATGATATCCAAAAGTCCTATTTTAAGTATCCTTGAACAGCAGAATGATTTTTGCTTCCTATTCTTTGCATCAGCAGGGAACTATGCTTTGGAAGAATCACATAAAACATGTGGTTCTTTAGGATCTTTATATGTACCTACATTAATCCTCCTCACACATAGTCTCTTTTGCTGCTTAACATTTGATATTTTATTTCATGCACATGCCAACATTGTTTTCTAAATCATTGAAGGTCACTTAATCTTGGCTTTCATGTTTGCCTGTCTAACAATTAAATATCCATTTATTTATAAAACTGTGCCATGAATAGTAGAGAATGATGAATGATGATTACTGAAAAATTAAATAACAGAACTAATTTGAATGATATTTGAGTTTCACTCCAGATTGAAAATGTTTTTGCTCCTTTTTATGCTTATTCTTCCCCTAGTTATTCATTATCTCTTTTTTCTTCTTTCTATAGTCTTCACCTCAAAGTGCTACAAATAAGTGGAGATGATAGAATCACTCATATGTCCACTGATATTTATATAAATGTAACATCTTCTACTGGGCTGGGGTTTAGCTCAGTTGATAGAGTGCCTGCTCCATACTCTCTGATGATTCCAGGTTCGATCCTCAGCATCACCACAAAAATAAGAGAAGGATGTGGCAGTCTGCACCCAAAATCGATCCTGAGCAATCAGCCATTGAAAACCCTATGAAGGTTGCTATGAGTCAGACCTATCTAACAACAACAACCTCTTCTACTAAGAAACCCCCAGATATTTTGGAATCCATGGAAAACCTGAAAGGACTAATATAACAAAGCAAATCACTTCGTCTATGTGTCAAGGAAAGAGTGGGTACTATTCATCAAGGCCAAGTAGAAAAGAATGGGTGTTCTTATGACCAACAGGCTGGGATGAGCTATATTAGCTACAACTTGATTTCCTAAATTTTCATTTTCTGTTCTAGGCCTGACACATCAAAAGAAACACCATTTTCCTGGAATGTCAGAGAGAGTAGTGATTACAACCAGGGTACATGTTAGTCAGCATGACTGATATGTTTATGTGAATAATCTAATTTTCTCCTTTCTCCTTTTCTTTCCCTCACACCTTTATATTTCAAGGGTTTTGTCATCATCAAGTGCATTTTGGCCTGAATTTCTGCCATTCCTATATTCTACTAAGTGAAACTGTACAGCTGGAGAATAAGAAACACCAAACTCATGTGGGTACCCACACAATCACACACATACACACATGCTTTTATTTATAAGATGAGGTCTTACCTGCCAAACAAAGATATTTTTACTTTTCACCAAGAAACAGTTTAGAACACTATATTAGTAAATTTTTCTAAAATAAATGTATGCAATGATTACTGATTACATATATTTTATGTATTAAACACTATGTGTGATACCAGATCAATATGAGTTTACTACTATCTTTGAGGAATTTTCAAACAAATAGGGATAACAAGACATTTACCCTCAAAAGTAATTAAAAGACAAGTGACAAATATTTGATCTTAGGAGAAATCAACACAGCACAATTTATGTCAGAGGAAAGACTCAACTGTGTCAGACTTCAGAGAGTAAAATAAGGAAAATGACATGGAGAAAAGAATTTTAGTAAAATTCTGAGGGGCTAAATTGAGAGCATATTGAGTGGCAATAAAAGCACAAAGAGAGGAAATAAATAATGTAGCTAGCAGTCCAGTTTCACTAAAGAGTAAGGGAGAAGAAGAGGTAATGAGAACATGACAAATATGGGTATGAAAGGCCCAGAGATTTAGGAAAGAGGCTGGTATCAAATTTATTCATTGCTGTTGGAAGCAAGAAGTGCTACATAATTCTCAGGGACCAGTGCAGAATAAAATGCAGAGCTCCTTGTTCAAAATTTAGGATAATTTCAAGAGAGCTACTGAGGAGTATCAAAGATGGGCTGAGCCTTTCTAAGCATCAAGCCCTGTGGGTACACAGGTCATACCCTCATGAGTCAATCCCATTGGTTAGTCATTGCTTTATATGTTAGAATAAATTATACAAAGTTGTGTCATATATATATATATATATATATATATATATATATATATATGCACACACATATATATAGTTGTTGTTGTTAGGTGCTGTCGAGTCAGTATCCGACTCATAGCGACCCTCATAGGGTTTTCAATGGCTGTTTCAGGATTGCCTTGGAAGTGGATTGCCAGGTCCTTCTCCCATTTTTGTGGTGCTGGGAATTGAACTGGGGACCTCAGAGACTGCAGCGCAGCGCTCTACCAAGTGAGCTGAATCCCAGCCCATATATATATATATAATCTCAGATATCCCCAAGATAAACTAGGTTAGGTTGTGAGGTGCCAACTGAGCTAAATCCCAGCCCAAGTTAAACTAGAGGGAAAGAGAGTAGGTATGTGAAAACATTTGAAAGATACTGGAACCATAGAGAAGTGTTAACTAACTTGGTAAAAAAATAGCAAAATGGTTTATGATGTATATTGTGAAGGAAGAAAAATCATCCATAACAGTTGGCATGTGGCCACTAGCTAAAAAGACAAAGAAGAGAATTTAATAAAAGCTGAGTCCTATTTTTCTACCCTGGATGACTACAACTGAAAATGAAAACAACAAAAACAAAATCAGAAAGAGAAACAGATCTCAGAAAACACAGGGATGAAACTGACCTTAATGGAAGGAAGCAAAGCACAATTAGATAGAAAAATCAATGAGACAGCTGAGAGTGCAGGATCATGTGTCAGAAAATAAATATTAGGGAAAGAAACAGAGATATGAAAATTGCAAAATCCAAAGGAAGGTATAGTTTTCCTCCTATAGGATGAATTGTTTAGACAATTATTCTGTACCGCTGAGGGAGTAAACTACTGTGAGATGATTTCATATGATTTTTTTACCCTAATCACCTGGGTTGTCTTGTACATGAGGGTGAGATTGGAGAGTATGTGGATGAATAGGATAAATAGTGAAGAGATATCTGAATAAGAAAATAACTTAAACTCTGCCCTTGAAGGTTGAAACACTTACTAATCAAGGAGAAAACCATAGAATGATATTTTGAATAATATTTTAAAAGGAAAAATAACCAAACAAAGGGCCATTAAGTCACAGGTGGAAAAATTTTCAAGATGTGATGCATTGCATTTGAGATAAAATGTGTAATGCTGTAGAGTGGACAAGGGGATACTGTCTCTTGAAGAAACTCATAAATGTGGCAGGTAGGTTGGTGGCACTGATTTGTGAGCTCAAAGTTCCAGAGACAGTGTGGAAACAGGAACAGAGGGAGATAAATACTCATGGGAATGTGGGATGTGTCAGTCCTGGATTGTGTAGTGCAGAAGTGACTTTAAGTTGGCGACTGGACTTCAAGAAGGAATGACAAAGAAAGGAGAGATTCTGACGATGGTAAAAATGTGGCCTGACTTTCAAGGAGAGGTAAGTAAAAGTAGACTAATATAAAGGAGGAGAAAATAGATGAGCTTGAAATTTGAAGTTTGGGGTCTTGATGAGACCAAGTCCAATTTTTGTAAGAGGAAGATAAAATAAGGAGAAGGAAAGAGGGGCAGAGAGAGAACATGATAGAAGTGAGAATTGCCACATTTCATGACCAGAGTTAAGCATTTTGATATTCTTTAAGCTCAGAAGAGGCAAAAAAATAACTTATTGTAATGTCTTATTTATTTTTATTCTTTGAAAATGCTAAGGCATTGTAGACATATTTTTATTATTTTCATATGCCTTATTTTTAAATCTAGTTCCTGAAATTTCAGCTTTCTCTTTTCTTACTTTAACTTCTGTACATAAGAGTTGTACTGTGAGCTTGGCTTGGTGGCACACACCTTTAATCCCAGTGACTCACTAGGTAGAGGTGGGAGAGGATTCCAAGTTCAAGGCCAGAGGCAACCTGTACAATTTAGTGAGACCCTGTCTCAAAATTCAAAGGAAAAAATGGGCTGAGGGTACCGCTCAGTGGTTGAGCACAGCAAAAAGCTTCCATGAGGCTCTGGGTTCAACTCTCCAGTACAACAAGAAAAGAAAAGAAAAGAAAAGAAAAGAAAAGAAAAGAAAAGAAAAGAAAAGAAGAAAAGAAAAAAGTTGTATGGTGCCTCTTCTGCTTCTAAACCTTTTAAGTGAATTTATATTCAGCAAATATTTTCCTCAATCTGGTCTTCAATGATGCAGCCTTTCACTTCCACTTTCTCATTCAAATTTCAATCCCATAGAAAACAAGAAGCTTTGGGTTACTGGGAAGGTTGTTGTTGTTGTTGTTGTTGTTGGGTGCCGTCAAGTCGGTATCCAACTCATAGCGACCTTCTGTACAACAGGGGAAACACTATTGTCAGTGTTTCTCTGCGGTTCATAGGGTTTTCAATAGCGGATTGACTTTTGGGAGGGGGTTGCCAGGTCCTTCTCCCAAGCCTACAGCTTCTGGTGTTCCCAGGCGGTCTCCCATCCAGGTACTAACCAGGCCCGACCCTGCTTAGCTTCAAAGATCTGACGGGATCGGATGCCACAAGGCTACAGCTGCAGGCACTGGAAAGGTAGAAGTACTAAAAAACAAACAAACAACAACAACAACAACACCAACAACAACAACAAAAACTATATCTTGATTGTTACAGTTGCATTAAATAAATCAGAGTTGAAAATTTACTGTGTTCAGACCAGTATGCTGATTCTAAATGGGGTAGTTTTCTTTCTCATGCGCTACTGGGGATATGCTTTTGGTAATGGTACTTCATTGTGACCAAGGTCACACAAAAGTTGTTGACAATACAAGACATACATGTTGGTATGTTAAAGACATTTAAAGAATATCTCTCTATTGTGTTGTCCTGAGCATTAGGGATGTATCCTGGTATCCATGGTAAAAAATTAAAAATTAAAAATAAAAAATATAAAATAAATAAAAAACAATGTTGTTCCTTGGTTTTGTCTATAATTCATGCTTCTTTTCCTTCTTCTGTTCTTCCCACTACCCTAACAGTATTCTTTTACTGAACATGATCATACTTATTAAAGAGCATAATAAGTAACACTTTTCTTCACCAGGACTACATGTAGGCATCAAATGCCCACATCAAAAGGTCTCTGCCCTAATGCCATTGGTGTCTGTAATTTCTGACACAGTACTTGAATTATATTTCATTTCTTAATACTAAATGTGTACATATATCCCAAATTTTGTGAAATATTAGGGTATATTTTTCTGATTATTCCCAGACATAGCACAAGACTTCCCTTCATGGAACTCCAAATAATGGTTTACAAGCTTCTCCACTCACAGATAGCGACCCTCAAACTTCCAAAAATGTGAAAACTTGAATACAAAAGTATGGAATATCCTGTTTCTATAAAATCAGGAAAAGCAGAATAGTTAGAATTCCTGAAAAAGAAGTACAGTTAGGGAGCTCCTCTCCATCAAGTGTACATCTCAGTCATATTTTTTCCCTTGAACTTTCCTCAAGGATGTTCCTGTGCCACTGTTTATGCACCTGACAATATACAAATAAAAAACACTAGGCCTAACAATGCAAGTGCACATAACAAAATGGTTTAAATGAACCTAGTCATGACTCACTTTATTTTGAATATACCATGGGACAGGGACGAAAAAATGAATTTATAACCTTAGTCAAATTAAAAGAAACTACAGTTACTATTTTTTAAACACACCCAGATTTGTTTATTTCAAATGTAATGTGGCTTCCAATAGTCCTCAGCTCTAGAAAAAAAAAAGTTTTTTTCAAAAATTTGTCAAGATATCCTCCTTGTATTGTAGAGCTGTTCACCTGATCAGTGCCTCTTAATGATTTCCATTGCAGATGTTTTTTCCATCAATGACTGATTTTCTGCTACCCACAGACATAATTTTCTCCTTCTAATACCACTCAGTATTTGTGATTTAATTTATATTTGTATTGGCTATAAATGCTTGCATTTCATTCTGGGAATAAAACATTTTTAATGACTTCATCTATTTGAAAGTTATCCATTATATTGGTAGACAATTACCTTCATGATTATACAGAATTTGTAAATAAAGAACAGATTTCTCTGAGTAAGTAGGAGCATGAACATACTTAGAAAGATTTAAAAAAAAAACTGGATTACATGTATGAAGTCATTATTAACACATCAAATTTCTAACTCTTATCTAAAAAATACAAAAAATAATAAGGTATTTTAAGAAACAGCAGATGATTTATTAAAATGAACATTTTGTATGTAGTTAACTAAGCAAGTTACACTCCTTTTAAATTTAAAAACAAAGTTGACACAAATTCAATAGCATCTGACAAAACAACAGAATTGAAATACAACCTTTCAGCAATATTATTGAAAATGATCCATATTTGCATGTGGGGAAGAAGAAATAGATTATTTGGTTGTCTTCCTTTCATTTGTTTGTGATAAACGGGACCAGGATGTGTCAACAGCAAACCGTAGGTGATCAAGCCTTCAAATATTTGGAAAATAATTAAATAGGGGGGAAAATGGTATTTGCCTATCCCCCCCTCTAAATCATTGTATTATCCATCTAAAGAAAGTAAAACAAAAATGAAAATCTTGGAAAGAGCTAAATTTGTATATCTGACCAACCGTTCCAATTAATTAGCATGATAGTTTCAATCAACATTGGTATAATATTTTGAAAATTTGCATTTCTGTCAGACTGGACGTTTTAGTTTCATCAAAGGATAATATATTAGATGTTATAATGACCAATGTAGAAATACTGTTTACTCTGCATGTACCTTTGGGCAATTTATTTATTTATTTATTTATTTATAGTACTTGGGGTTGAACCCAGGGAGACTCGCACACATTTTTGTGTGCATGTGTATGTAAATGTTCTACCACTGGGCTGCATCCCAGCCCTTTATGTGTGTTTGTTTATTTGTTTATCTTGAGAGAGGGTCTCCCTAAATTACTCAGGCTGCCTAAATTACTCAGGATGCCTCTACCCTTAAACCTGCAATCCTCCTGTTTTTGCCTCCTAAATCGCCGGTATTACTGGCCTGAGTCACCACACCTGACTCTTTGGACAATTTTAGAGATATTGCTTATATCAAAAATGGCCAGGCTAAAGCCTGGTGTGGTGTCACATGCCTATCATCCCAGGAACTTGGGAGGCAGAGACAAGAGGATGGCAAATTTGTATCTTAGTGAGACAGTGACTCAATACAAAAAGTAAAAAATGGGCTGGGTGTGCAGCTCAGTGGTAGAGCACTTGGAAAGTTTATGCAAGGTTCTGGGTTCAGCCCCCCCAGTAGGGCACAAAACAAAAACAAACAAAAATGGCGAGTCTGATAGCTAGACTTGAATATAACATGATTATCTGAGTGACTCAGTCACACTATTCAATAGCCCTAAGCCTCAGTTTTTATTTGTATCATCAACATATAAATATTATCTTCATTAATATCTGAGAGGAAAAAATCAGATAATTATATAAAGAGTTTGAGCATTAGAGTCAGGTGCCATTGAACATGCCTGTAATCCCAGCAATTTGGGAAACTGAGGCAGGATTATAGCAAATATTAGGCCAAAGGAAGCCTGCACAATTTAGTGAGACCCTATCTCAAAATAAATAATACAAAAGGAGCTGTGGGTGTTGCTCAATGATAGACCACTTGCCTAGCATGCCCTGAGCTCAACACCCCCAGCACCGAAAAGAATAAATAAATAAATAAACAAAAGTTAAGCATTGACAACTAATGTCTACTCAATAATTAGTGGCTGTATTATACAGATATCCACAAATCTTTAGGGTAATAACAAGTATCAAATAATCCTGGATCAAAGATCTTTATAGATATTCCATATAATGCTACTTCAGCCCAGTAAAATCATACCAACATTCTCATATAATAGTTCAACATCCAAATATAGAATTTTTATGAGCCTTTAGCACTAGGAAAATCTTGCACATCTCCTTGAAAAGTGTCCCTTTTTTATATTTTTAACATTTTATTTTGCCATGGGAAACTCCAAATTAGTATATAGCCTTGTGTATCATTCACTCAGCTTCTGCTAATGGTAACATCTTATATGACTGTAGTTCTCTAATCAAAACAACCAAACAACAACGAAAAAAAAAAAAACAGGAAATTGACTCAGGGAAGAGTCAGCCTTTTTTGATTCATGCCTTAAGATAATCTGTGGGAGATCTACTCACATTAGTGAATGGAATCTACTTTAGTTTGCCTACCAATTTAAATGATAATCTCATCAAAGGAACTCTAAGAGAAACAAGAAAATTTATGTTTGACCAAATACCTGGGAACCGCAGAACCTAGTCAAGTTGGCACATAAAATTAACCACCACAACCACAAAGATACTACTTTGTGTTACAATTTTATATTTGCATCCATTCATGTATCTATGTCCATCTATACTCCTTGACATTCGTGAATCTGTTCTCTATTTCTATAATCTTATCATTATAACACTTTTTTAAAGAAAAAGGAATCATATAGTGTGTAACATTTTGAGAAACACTATGCTCTTGTGATCCAAAGTTTTCTGCATTCATCAGTAGTTCTGTAATTTACTTGTTGAGTACTATTCTCACTATGGTGTTTCATTGTGCCAGAATGTTTTAACTGTTCACCTATTGAGGAATATGAGGGTTGTTTCTGGTTTTGATTTTTATAAAGAAAACTACTATCAGTATTTACATACAGGTTTTCTCATGAACATAACTTTTAATTTTTCTAGATAGATATCAAAAATTGTAGTTGTCGACTCATATGGCAAATGAATATTTAGTTTTAAAAGAAACTACTAAACTGTCAGTGTCGGCTCAGGTCCGGCAAAGGTCAGAGCCTTGCCCTGACACCAACTGGATATTGGGAACCCTCAGGGTTAGGGTAAGAGCTTGGCTAGAGGTGCCAAAGAAGGATTTTGGGGGACCTTCTTATAAAACAGGAACTGGAACTTTATTAAGTTGCTCCCACAAGGAGGAGCAACCAACAAACATCTCTTAGATTGTGACAGCTCAGAAGCTAGCAGCACGGGATGCTGCTGCCTCACCAGTGTTACAGCTCTTATCTAATATACTAAACAAATCTGGTGGTTTCTGGATGGCACCAGAGGCCCACTGGTCTTGCCTCTTGTAACTTACCTTCTTTCTCCCCTCCTTCCCAGGCTTGGGAGGAATTGGGGAGATCTTCAAGGATTTCTAGATGTCTTCGCCACTTCAGAGGCCCTGATCTTGATAGATGGCTTGAAGTTCTGTCTCTCAGGATACCAGGAATAGGGAGTGCTGATTCAAGGTGATGGGGTCTGGGTAGCAGGTGGAAAACAATAGGGGTGAGGGGGTAACCAGTGGCCAGTTTATATAGGTTACAGGGAGTGGTGTGTGTGCTAGGAACAGCCAATCAGGGTGCATTCCCTGACAGGTATGTCAGTTTACCTGTCATACCTGCCAGGTAGGGCAGTTATTCATAAGAAGTGAATTTGGGGTGCACTGTGGATAGGTAGATAAGGTGTGGGGCAGACCAATCAAAGGTGTTTCCTTAGGGATCAATCTGGAGACTCTGGTCTACCAATCAAGGTGGAGGTGGTCAGGCCAGGGCCTAGTTGATCAGGGACCATCTTTAATTAGTCGATGGGAGGGGGAGGAATGAGTAACCAGGATGTAGGCCAAGGGTCATTGGCCCTGGAAGAGAATTCAGTCCCCCAGGTTGACCAGAGAGACCCTGGCCAGGGAGTCCTCTCTAGGAACCCCCAAAATTAAATTATATTCTTGACTGTATCATTTTACATTTCCACCAGCAAGGTATATGAAACCCAGTTTCTTGGTATCCTTGTCACCATTTGGTATTATCATTTCCTATTCTTTTTGCTGTTTTAAAGGGTACTTAATGATAAGTGATTGTGAATTTAACTTAATTACCCTAATAGATGATGATGCTAAACATCTTTTCAGGCTTGGAAAATGGACCCAGCAAACCACTCCCAAAAACCAATCTGCCATTGAAAACCCTATGAACAGCAGAGAAGCACTGACAATAGCATTTCGCTTGTTGTACACAGGGTCACTATGAGTCAGATATCTACTGAATAGCACCTAATAACAACAACATCTTTTCATATGATACTTACCATTCATATATTTTTATCATGAACTCTGTGTCCATAAGTTTTTCTCATTTTATACTGAGATTTTTTTTATTTATTTTTGAGATCTATTATATAATCTGTATATAAGACCTTTATTGGGTAAGTTGGTAAATATTTTATTTTAGTGCATAGCTTGCCTTTTTATCCCATTGTTAGTTTTTCACAGGATCAAAGGTTTTAATTTTGATAAAGTCTAATTTATCCTTTTTTAATGGATAACACTCAAAATACCTCACCTTAATTCTTTTCCTTTTCTTCCATTTTTTCTTTTTTCTTTTTAACAGGGAAGAGGGTGGTTGAATCCAGGGCCTCACACTTTCCTTATAAGCACTCTAACATGGAGTTGCTCCCTCAGGCCATTATTTACTTTTATGTTGAGACACAGTCTTTCTAAATTTCACAGGCATCCTCTTAACTCATACTTGTGATTGTCCTGTCTTCATGTCCTGAGTTACTGGGACTAAAGGTGTGCACCACTGAAACCAGGCTACCCTTAGTCTTGAGAGTTCATTTCTTATGTTTTCTTCTAATCTTTAATATTTTAGCAATTTACTTCCTCAATAAATGATTTTCTAACATGCTGCAAAACCAACTGCAGCATTTAAATATTTAATGTACTCAGATTTAATCACAACTTGATATTTACAAAATATGTCCTAGAAGATGATACAATTCAATATGAAAGTCACATTATCTCATTGTCATTGTATTTCAGACAGAATTAAGGTGTTCAGGTAAAAGTGCCAAGAAAAAAAATATGTGAACATAAATATTATTAAACAGATCATGAACAAAAGCTTGAACAAAATTTCTTAAACTTACTTTTAAATAAAAAGGTAACAATTAACAAATTAGTGGCTTCTAGTCATTTCCAAAACACAAATATATATTGCTAATCTTATAATAATGTCATTAATTAAATTATTCTATAACACATTTCACATTTTTAAAAACAAGACTTTTTTAAAGGACAATAGTACTACAAAATTGTTGTTGTTGAATGCCATCGACTCCATTCTGACTCATAGTGACCCTATATGCAACAGAATAAAACATTTCTCAACACTGTATCATACCCAGCACTATTGTCAGTGCTTCTCTGCTATTCATAGAATTTTCAGTGGTGATTGTTTCTCCCTAGCCTAAAGCATCTGGTATTCCCAGATGGTCTCCCATCGAAGGATTAACCAGGCTGAATATGCTTAGCTTCCAAAATCAAGCAAGGATCAAATGCTAGGATGCTATGGCTTCAGACTTACTACAAAACATGTTGCTGCTGTTGTTTGATGTTATTGAGTCAGGTCCTACTCATAGTGACCCTATGTACAGCAGAACAAAACACTCCCTGATTCTTTGCCAGGCACACAATCTTACTTATGTTTAAGCCCGTTGTTGCAGACACTGTCAATACATCTAGTGGAGGATTTTCCTTTTGTTTGTTAACCCACCACTCTCCCAATCATGACGTCTTTCTCCAAGGATTGGTCCCTCCTGACTACATGTCAAAAATATGTCTAGCCATGCTTGCTTCCAAGGAGCACTCTGGTTGCACTTCTTCTAGGACAGCTCTGTTGATTCTTTGGGCAGTCTATGATATATTCAACATTCATCTCCAGCACCATAAATTAAAAACATCAATTCTTCTCCTGTTTCCCTCATCCAATGTCCAGCTTTCACAACCGTATAATGCAATTGAAAATATTATGACATGACTCAGGTGCACCTTTTTCTTCAGTGTGGCATTTTTACTTTTCAATACTTTAAAGAGATCTTTTACCATAGCTTTTCCCAAAGCAATGCAACTCTTGATTTCTTGACTGCTGCTGCCATGGGTATGGATTATAGAGCAAAATAAAGGAAAATCATGAATAACCCCAAACTTTTCTACATTTATTGTGAAGTTACATATTGATCCAGTTGTAAGGATTTTTGTTTTGTTGATATTGAGTCACGATCCATACTGAAGGCTATGTTCTCTTATCTTCAACAGTAAATGTTTCAAATCTTCTTCACCTTTAGCAAGCAGAATGTTGTCATCTGCATAATGCAAGTTGTTAATGAGTCTTCCTGTAATCCTGATGCCATATTCTTCCTCATAAATTCCAGCTTCTTGGATTGTTTGCTCAGCATATAAATTGAAGAGATATGGTGAAAGTGTACAGGCTTGATACACACCTTTCTCAACTTGAATTCAAACAGTGTTCCATTGTTCTGTTTGAACAACTGCCTTCTTGTCAATGTACAGATTCCTCATGAGTACTAGGTGCTCTGGTATTCCCATTCTGCCCAGTGTTATCCATAATTTGTCATGATCCACATAGTCAAATGTCTTTGGATAGCTGATAAAACATAGATAGACATCTTTTTGACATTCTCTGCTTTTGGCTAATATCAATCTGACATCAGCAATGATGTCCCTGGTTCCCCATACTCTTATGAATCTAGCTTGATTTTCTGACAGTTCCCTGTCTATATACTGCTGCAGTTTCTTTTGAATTATTGTTAATAAAATTTTTCTTGCATGTGACGTTAATGATATTACTCAATAGTTTACACATTCAGTTGGATCACTGTTTTTTGGAATAGGCATAAATATGGATCTCTTTCAGTCAGTTGGCCAGGTAGATGTTTTCCAAGTCCCTTGTCATAAACATTAGCACCTCCAGTGCTGCATCTGTTTGCTGAAACATTTCTATTGGTATTTCATCAATTCCTGGAGTCTTGTGTTTTGTCAATTCTTTCAAGGCAGCTTGTACTTCATCCTTCAATGCTATTAGTTCCTCATCATATGCAACCTCTTGAAATGGTAGGTCACCCACCAATTTTTTTTTCGTATAATGACTCTGTATGTGCCTTCCATCTTCTTTCAATGTTTTCTGTATCATTTAGTATTTTCCCTGTAGAATCCTTCACCATTGCCACTTGAGGCTTGAATTTTTTCTTCAATTCCTTAAGCTTGAGAAAAATAGAGTGTGTTCTTCCCTTTTGGTTTTCTATCTCTTTGCACGTCATTAAAATATTTGATGTTGTCTTGTTGAGCTGCCTTTTGAAATCTTCTGTTTACTTCCTTAACTTCTTCATGTCTTCCTTTTACTCTTACTGCTTGACATTCAAAGGAAAGTTTCAGATTGTCTTTTGGCAAGTAATTTGATCTTTATTTTTCTTGTCTTTTCAATAATCTTATGCTTTCCTCGTGATTGATGTCTTTGATGTCATGGCACAACTTGTCCAGTCTTCTATCATTTGTGTCTAATGTACTAAACCTGTTCTTGAGGTGGTTTATGAACTCAGGTGGGATATACTCAAGGTCACACCTTGGTTCTCATACATTTGTTCTAATTTTCTTCAGTTTGAGTTTGAACTTGCTTATGAGCAGTTGATGGTCTAATCCATAATCAGCACCTGGTCTTGTTCTGATCTGGAGCTTTTCCATCATTTCTTTCTACAAATGTAGTCAACTTGGTTCCTGTATTTTCCATCTGATGAAGTCCATGTGTACAGTCACCATTTATATCGGTGAAAAAATATATTTGCTATGGAAAGGTCATTGGTCTGATAAAATTGTATCATGTAATCTCCACCATCATTTCTATCACCAAGGCCATATTTTCTGCCTATTCAGCCTTCTTCTTTGCTTCCATCTTTTGCAGTCCAATCACCAGTAATTATCAGTACTTCCTGATTTATTTTTTATTTATTTCATATTGCAGAAGGTGGTAGAAATCTTTTCTATCTTCATTTGTGGCCTTAATGTTGGGTGCATAAATTTCAATAGTAGTCATTATAACTGGCTTCCTTGTAGGCTTCTCTTTGAGGGATGCCTCAATAAAGTAGAAGCTTGCCTCAGTTAACTTATGAATCCCACCTGGCTTTACACAATAGGATACTCAGGAGAAATTACCTTATTGATTTACTTTCAATCAATCATCCTTTGGAATCATGATACAAGCTAGTTTATTCCTACTGTAATGGTACTGTAGCAAAGACTGGAGAAAAAGAGGTCACAGCTGAAGTTGAAAGGTAAGCCATCAATAAGACTTTTTGATAAACATCTTTGGAGGTGAAGATTGGAGGCCAGTGCCTAGGTAGGTGCCTCCAAGATTCCAAAATCAAGATTATTTTAACTCTCAAACCATAATCCTTTCCATTTGAAAGACTCTCTTCCTCAGAATAATCATAATAAGAAAGCAATGTGATAGGGACCCAACTTTTAAATATGCAAGGTCACTCAGAGAGGAAAAGTCTGACTTTGCATGGGAAATGAAGTAAGTACTACAGAAAGCAATCCAAGGAGGTGGTTGTTGCAACCCTTGAAGGCTCAGGAGTACCTGAATCAATTTACATAAGAATAACTTAAATAACCCCGAATTTTTGCAACCCTTAAGTAATTTACCTCCCATAATCCACCCACATTCTCAAGTTAGTGAGGCTAAACAAGGCTAAGAAAGAAAAAAAATCATAAAAAAATTCTGAAAATTTGACCAAATCAACTACTGGAACTAAGTTCGCATAGAGAAAAATAAGTGAGAGAATTATAACCAGTCCTTTTGAGGTTAGGGATCTCAGAAATTTGCACGAAAAGATTATGCTCATTGTGATAGTTTGGATTTGAAATATTCACCAAAGGCTCCTATGTTGAAGGATAATTCACCAGGATGCAACACAATGGGTTAATAATGGAACCTTTAGGAGGTAGTGCATAGTGGAAGAAAGCTGGATCATTGGTGCATGCCCTTGAAGAGAATCCTAGAATGCTTCTTTCTTCCTGTCTCTTTTTGCTTCTTGGTCACTATGAGGTAAACAGGCTCATCTACCATGTACTGGCATCAAGATACACTGTACAACCACAGGGCCACAAGCAATATAGCTAAATGACTATTGACTGAAATCCCTGAAACTATAAACCAACATAAATCTTACCTCTTTCAACTTGTTTATCTTAGGTAATTTGTCATAATGACAGAAAGCTGACAAACACAGAAAATTGGCACCAATAATTAAGGATATTGTTGAACATATACCTGATGATGTCTTTCCAAGTCTTTGGAATTGTTTTACAAAAGGAATTTGGGGAATTTTCAAAAGGTAGACTAGAAAAAGCCTAGAATTCCATAAGTGGAGTTTAATGACTGATTCAAATGAGTGCTAGTTGTTGTTGTTAGGTGCCATGGAGTTAGTGTCCTACTCATAGCAACCTTATGTACACCAGGCAAAACAGTATTGTCAGTGCTTCTCTGCTATTCATAGTGTTTTCAATGGCTGATTGTTTTTTGGGAGTGGGTTGCAAGGCCCTTCTCCCAAGTCTATAGCACTTGGTGTTCCCAGATTGTCTCCCATCCAAGTACTAACCCGGCCTAACCCTGCTTAGCTTCTGAGATCTGACAGGATTGTATGCCACAATCATACAGCTGCAAGTAATGAGTGCTTAAAATTTTAGAATATGGATAGAAATGAAGATAGTAAGGCTTTGTTCATGAGGTTTCAGATGGTAAGGAGGAATATATGCAGAGTTAAACTAGAGGTCCTTCATATTATGTTCCAGAAAAAATTTGTCTTCATTTTGTCCATGCCCTAAGACTTCATACAAGACTGAATTTAAACACGATAAACTAACTAATCTGATGGAGGAAATTTGAAGACAGCACAGAATTCTGGCAGAGTGTGTGTGTTACTGGCTGTTTTCATCCAGATTTAAAGTGAGAAATAGGAGTAAAAAGAAGTGATTAAAGTTTAGTTTGGGTTCAGGTTTAAAATTTTAATCCTATGTGTAGGAATACAGTTTTCCAATGACTTTTTCCTCAAATTTTCAATAGCTAATGACAAGGAATTTTTTTAGAGCATTAAAAGTTGAACCTAAAACCAATTTTTCAACTTTTCATGGGTTTGGGTTCAGGTTTGAGTTCCGAAAAAAAATTAAATGCTTGAACCAGAACAGATTCAGTGTTCAAGTTCAGACTCAGTTTGAAGCCCTGCTATCTATATATGAAATTTAGATCTGAATATGAACCAAACCCAAACCCTCTATATTTTAACATATTGTAATTGCAATTGAATCTGAACTGAATTTGGAAGGGAGTAAAGCCATGTTTTCAGTTAAAAAGGGTATAATTGATAGAGAAATTTGTACTATCAAAAAGTAGCCAAGGACTTTGCACAGGGAATATAGAAAAGATGCCTTGATATTATCTCAGGAATCAGAAGGACTCCACCCATAATGGACTCAAAGAAACAATAGTATAAGCTCCTTTCAGACACTTTCATTTGAGAAGATACAACCTGGAATACCTTACTTACAAAGGGCCACCTAGAGGATTGTTTCTTCAGAATTTATTTCTCCTTATTCACCTGTCCACGCTGTTAGAGGCTGCTGTAGTCATGGTTCGCCTGCAGCTGTACCACTGTGGCATCTGATCCCATCAAATCTTGGAAACTAAGCAAGGTGCAGTCTGCTTAGTACTTGGATGGGAGCGCACCTGGGAACACCAAGTACTATAGGCTTGGGAGAAGGACATGGCAACCCACTCCCAAGAAAATGATCAGCCTTTGAAAACCCTATAAATATCAAAGAAACATTGACAACAGTGTTTTGCCTGTTGTACCTAGGGTTGCTATGAGTCAGACACTGACTCAAGGGAACCTATCAACAATAACAACAACAACAAGAGTCATGATTCAGACAGGCCCAGTTAAGGAATGCACAGGTCACAGACTTTGGTATCATTCATATAATGCCTGGTTTTCCAAGCATGCAAAATATAAGCACTATAGATCACAGAGGCTTCCACTAAAATTTTAAAGGAAAGCCTAGCAAATCAAGCAGTGTGTAGCAGGATTAGAATCTCTGGAGTCAGCCTTTGAAAGGGCAATGCAGAAAGCTATGTGAGTCAAGGCAAAGCTGTATGGGAGAAGGCAGGAATTTAGAGATAGCAGGAACATGGAACATATACTGGACGAAGCCATTAATATTTATAAAATCCAACCCAACATAGAGTCCCTCAGTGGTATAGGGCTGCCAAAGTGCTTTCACCCAGATGCTGGACATGGAGGTATATAATTTAATATTTACTCTAATGGGATTCAGCCTGGCTTTGGTTCAATCAATCTTTCCTTTCAGTTCCCCTTTTACTCCCTCTTGTTTACCTTTTGCCATTGTGTCTTGAAAGTATGTAACTTTATTTTTTTATTTTACTGAGACTCACAGTACATAATGATAAGAGACTTGACAGAGAAAAATCCCTCATATCCTGACACAGGAGACAAATAGGAAGAGGAGGGAATTAGGATCTCACAATCTCTTTCAGTGCACACTCACTATGACCCAAGAACCTTCCATTAGGCCCCACATCTCAAAAGATTCCAGCAACTCCAATAGTGCTACACTAGGGGTCAGGCCTTTAACATGTGGGACTTTGGAGGACATTCCATATCAAAACTATAGTAATATCTTTTAGTAATGAAGGTGAAATAATGATATTTTCTGATAAGAGAAAATTAATGGAATGCATAACCTGTAGAGCTATTTTAAAATAATTATAGAAGAAGTTATTTAGACAAAAAGGAAATTAGAGTGAAAGAGGACTTGGAATATTATAAAAGAAAATCAGGTCAACAGAATAATAGATATTTGAGTAAATATGACAGATTATTCTCTTCTCAGATTGTCCAAACTGAGTTTTAGTGATATAAAATATATTTTCTTATAGGTTTCTGAATATACAGAGATAATATAAAAGAAAATTATAACATAAAGGGGAGAAAAAGGTGTGTAAGTAGTATTAAGATTTTTTCATCCCATTGGTGAGTTTTTGATCTAATTAGAAGTGACAAGTTGATTATACATGTTGCAATGTGTAGGGCAACCCTAAGGGAAAAAACTACAAATAAATATAGATAAATTTAAATAAAGTAACCCAAAGCAGGGCAGGAAAGAGAAAACAAGATAAAAGACAAGAATAATAAATACTTAACAAGATTTATGAAGGAAAGAACATATGAAGACAAGATGCTAAGATTAGAAATAAAGAAGTATTAGTACAGACACCAGGCACATATGTATAACTTTGACAACTTAAATGAAATGAAGTAATTTCTTGAAAACCATTGTGACAGAAAAATAAGCAGAAACAAACTTCTGATGGGAGAGACTTATGGGAATCTCACAGTTAGAAGGTTCCATCCACTGAGGCACAGCTATCACTGGCCTCAATCTTTCAACCTTCCTGCCTCAAACTTCTGAGTCACTGGGGTTATAGGTATGTGACACCATGCCGGGCCTCATTCGTATCATTAGGATAAGATCAGACTGCACAAAAACTCTTAGGTAGACTATAACACAAATGGTCTATAGTCCAATGCCCAATACAGTCTTCATTTTCCTCTGAAACCATGTGAGCTCTATTCACATATCTATCAATGGCAGCCTTGTGGTCTTGTGAACTCTCCCAAGAAGCACTCCTGATGCTCTGCTTACAGTGTTCAAGGGCTTTCCTTACCTGAATCTCCAAAGTCTTCCAAACTCCTCCCACAAACAAGTTTCAATGACCTAAGAAACACATGGTCAGGTTAGTGCACATCAAGAACCCCATTCTTGATGCCACTTTTCTATATTAAGCATCTGGCACAACACTGCTACAGAGAAAACAATTGAAACAAACTTATAGGAGGAGAGATTTACTGGAAGCTCATCGTTAGAGAATTTCTGCCCACAATGGCAAGACAGTCATATGGTGTGGTGGCAGAGCAGGTATGATGAGGCCCATGGCACACAACTTCCTCATATCTTAGCAATCAAGAAGAAAGAACAGATAGAATGACCAGAACAGTGGGGGCAGGTATGGACATCCAAAGACCTTCCTGCAGGGAGGTTCAGAGCTTTGCTTCTGAAAAGCTAGAATCCCTCCTCTCAAGACAGCACCACCACCTAGGGAACAAAGGCACAAACATATAACACTTGGGGTACATTTAGGTCCAAACCATAACAACTACAAATTACCATATTTCCCCAAGATAGAATAGCTAAAATGAAAAATATTATAACAGCTAAATGAATGAACTCCTCTTTTAAATCCTTCTGAAGATTAGTCTCTAGACTCAGAGGGTTTCTCTGGAATATTCAATCTCCAATTTAAGGAATAAATAACACAAATTCTACACAAGTTGTTCTATAAAACAGAAAAGGAAGAAACACTTCTGAAACCACTTTTAGTAAAATGTTTAGGTTGGCATTACATTAATGAGAGAGAAAGAGAGGGTTAAAGAGAGAGAAGAGAAAATTGGCACACTGGTACATTCCTGTAATCCTAGTGACTCAGTAGAATGAGGTTGAGGGATTGCAAATTCAAGGCCAGAGGACTGGACTAGGGTTGTAGCTCAGTGGTAAAGTACTTGCAAGCTATGTGTAAGGCCCTAGGTTCAACTCCACAGAGAGAAAAAGAAGAGGAAGAAGAGGAAGAGGAAGAGGAAGAAGAAGAAAAAGAAGAGGAGGAGGAGAAAGAAAGAAAGAAGGAAAGAGGAAAGAGAGGGAGGAGAGAGAGACAGATAGGCAGATAGAGAGGATAATACACCAATATTTCTCAGGAATGTAAACACAAAAATCCTCAGCAAAGTATTAAAAAGCTGAGGAGGGTAGTGAAGTTTCTTTCAGAAATGCAAGGCTGGTTCAATATTTTAAAGTCCATGAAACAAACACATAATATAGAAGAAAATCTTTGTGATCTGTAATTAGAAAAATAATTCTTAAATATGACACCAGCATCATGATACATAAAAGAACAATGTTGGTAAATTTTCCTTCCCTAGAAGAAAATGGATCATTCTAATTAACCTCTTTCCCACTATGTTTGGTAAATGCTTCATACAGCAACATGAAAAAAATGTGAAATAACTGAATCACATGAATTTAAGGACTTTATAAAAATTTAATTCTAAATAATTTATTCATGACTTTGTAAAGAAACTGAAATAATAATGCTTAACCAGTGAAATGTGTCCTTATGATGCAGACCTACTATTGATGCTCATTTTGTAAAAAATTTAGGCCTGAAAATCCAATAGGATTTTTGTAGCTGAATGTAGAAGTATTATATGTAAAATAAATGAAGAAGTATAAAAAATAAGTGGTATGACACATCATTTTATTTCCTAAATTAAATATATCAAAATTTAGGTAGTTAGAGACATTAGAGAGGATGTGAGATCCATTTGAAATTTATAATTACAGATAATTTATAGTCATTATCATCATCATTTTTCAAGGAGAAAAATAATCTCATTATAAAGTATAGCTTCTTTCTGTTTAGTAAATATGTTCAATGATTTAAGAAAATTTAAATAATCGCTGTGTTCAGCAAGTTACTGATATTTTAAGAGTATAATACAGAATGTTAAGAGATTCTAAAATTGCACTATACTCTTTTAATATTTTCTCAGGAATTTGTATTTTCATTATCTTGACAGTTTACAGTTCACAGGTTAACTCCACTGTCATCAGCAGTACTTTAAAGTTACGAAATACTTTAATTATAAAAATACTTTAATTACATCTATCATTTATCCTTCATAGTTTAATATCTTTTAGCAGAGCAAAAACTTTAAATGGTAACTACAATAGGTCAATATCTGAGATTCTTCATTCATTACTGGAACAAAAATTAGTACATTTCAAATACTGCAAAAGGATCTTAGTAAAGATTATTTTATTTAATTTTAAGAATTATAAATACATCTTTGATTTTACTTTGGAAATTGGAACATTTGTAAATTTTTAATTGTTTGATATGACATGTAGTAAATCTGTAGTAAGCAAAGTGGATAGTTTTCCTATGCATGTATAATTTTAAAAATTGCAATCACATTTTCTTTTATCTAATGTTGGATATATCATCATTCTTTTGAAGAAAGCCAGAGATTTTGAAGATCCTCTGATTGTAATGAATGATTGACTAGAAAGTCACTATGAACTTCTCTGCAGTTTATAGATTTACCTTATTCATAGGAGTTTTCTTCATCAAATGATCATCAAGCTGAGGCAGGAAGATCATGGGTTCAAGGACAGAAGCAGCCTGCACAATTTACCAAGACTCTATCTCAAAATATAAAATAAAAGTAAAAAATGGGCTGTGGGTGCAGCTCAATGGTACAGCACTTACATAGCATGTGCATAACCCGTCAGTCCTGTAAAACAAAAGAAAAAAGAAAGATAGATAGATTATAGATGTCATTGCAACAATTAGAATTTTCCTTAATGTTTTCTACAATTATAGCCATATAATATAGCATGCCATTCAATACCATTCTTCCTATATTAAAAAAATCATATTATGAACCCATGACAATACTAGTGTTCTTTTAACTTTATCCCACCAATGAGAAGCATATGAAAATACAAAAATTTAATAAATACATTTTAAATGAGAAATTAAAAGGAGTTTCTGTTTAAATAATATGTTGAACTGGAGATTTCCAAACCTGCTGCTAATAAAGCATATTAAGACTTAGAATAAGAGATATAGCAAGAGCAAGATCAGTTGAATAAGATTCTCCAGCCATTGTTTCCCATAGACATGCCAGTTTGAACAGCTGTTCATAAACCAAACTACATACACAAGATATAAGGAAGCCAGGTGTGACACCACAAAGCCTGGTTTTTGTATAAAAATAAGACTCTTTGTAGAATGCAGGAAGGAAACAATTGCATGCATCACTCCTCTTCTAACTCGAAGAAATGTGGATAGAGATGACTCCTTCTCATGGGAGGGAGAAAGAAATAAGTTCAGGCCTTAGACTTGAAATCCAGTACCAGACCTACCATAAGGAATCCCATTGCTGGGCAAAACCTCCTCATTCCTGGCCCAAGGTCAGTAAGCACAGATTGACTTACTAGAGATGCTTTAGCCAGACAGCCAAGGGACTGTATCTACCACCATTCCTCTAACATTGAACAACTGAAGATAAAGCAAGACTCCACCCATTAGGGAGTAGGGCAGGAAAGCTACCATATTGCCATGTAGAACTCAGGGTCAGGCCCATTGCAGTGAGATCCAGGATGAGCAAGATATCAAAGGCCCCCATATCCATGCCAGTGCTTGTATGTGGAGCCTCTAGACATGCTCTAGCATCAGGCAGAGACCTGCATGTGGTGGTATAAAATTAAATTTCCACCTACATCATAGCTAGTTGCAATGTGGGCCTATGTACACTCCCAAGAGCCTGCAGGTACTTTTGGTTGTGAGACCTAGTTGCAACCCAGATTGTATTTGGCTTTTCTAAAACTTCCCAAAACTTGAATGGCATAATATGGAGAAAGACCCTACTTTCTGAGTATAGGACAGGGTATGGTAAGGACAAGACTATTTAGGAACTTGGTACCAGCTTGAAACCTAACACTGGGCAGATCCTAATGCCCCCCCATCTCCAGACCAGTGTCCACAGCCAGAGCCTCTGAAAGAAATTTGGTGCCAGGAAGAGACAGAAGACCCCAATCTATCAGACTTCTCTTCTGACCAATATCATCTGTGACTGATTACATCAGTCTTGGGCTATGAGTCATCCTCAACTGCAGGAAGACTATAGCAATGTGAACCTTGGTCTTGCTCCAGTGCTTTATTAGTTTTGGTAGGCTATAGAGTGGTATATGGGTCTGACTGGGTCTTTACATTAATTCTGTCTGGAGCTGAGTAGAATCCTTCTGTCTGACCATAGCCTGGTGAGTGTGAATAATGCATTTGAGTCTACCCTGGACACAGAGTCATTAGTGAGGACCAACTATACTTCTGAGGTATCATCATAGTTCGTACTTAACACACAAAAGTGCAGATATGGGACAAATTGGGCCTGGATTGCCCTCTAATGCTGAGATAATAAAAATGCACAAATAATTGACTTAAAAAACATGCACTTAGATCACCATAAAGTGCTTAAATAGTGAAAGTGCCTCTAATCTCACAGAAGATAAATATCATGATTAGAATATCTGAAAAGACAAACACAAACAAATCCAGATCATAAAGATGAGAATAGGTTCCTAATCATTCAGTGATCAGATGAGGTCACATTTCAAGACGATTCAAGAGGATTCAGAAATCCATGACCTAACTTAACAGTTAAAATAAGGCAATAGGAATTGATCATATAGTAACCAGTATGGGTAAACTCTGGGGTAAAGAATTTAAAATAACTATTTTAAGGAAACACAATGATATTGAAATAAAAGAAGAATAAAGAGGAATGAAGAATGCTTATAAGGACTTTGGAACAGCATTAACCTGTTAACACCCAAGATTCTATTTATAGGACCATAATGAATTCACAGCTTATTATTTCTTAGAATTTTTATCAGACTCTGCACATGTGCATGTTATACTAGAACGTTGACTATACAGGCAATTCAGAATCCTTTAATACTGCAAATCTATAAAAAAATCACTTTATTTTCATATGAAGAGAGGAATAACAAAACAATTAGAATAATAACTACATCAATATGTTAAGAGGGATACAAAATAGAAAGATGTAAATTGGTTCAAAACTCAAAATTTGTAGAAGGCAGTACAAATGTAGAGTTATTAGTACATTTTCTACCACTTTTGTTTTCTTCTTGTCTTCATAATCATATTATGTTGCTATCATTTCAAAATAATCTTTTAAAATCAAGTTATATTTTGTAATTCTCATAATAACCACAAAGGAAAAATAAATAATAAGTAAACCAAATATATTAAGCAATGAGTCAAAATGCGCTACTAGAGTAAATCACTTAACCAACAAGAAAGACTATAAGAGAATAAAGGAAATGAGCAAACAGTTCTCAAATAAAGAAGTATGTAACAACAAGGTTAAGAAACACATGAAAAAATGTGCAATATTCCTAGCCATTATGCAAATGCAAATTAAAACAACTCTGAGATTTCATCTAACTCCAGTAAGTATGAGCAAGATCAGCAAAACGAATAATAACAAATGCTGGTGAGGATGTGGAGAAAAAGGAACCTTTTCACACTGTTGGTGGGACTGCAAATTGGTCCAACCTCTTTGGAAATCAATACGAAGATACCTCAGTAAACTAAAGATAGAACTGCTGAAAGACCCAGCTATTCTACCAATGAGAATATACCCAAAGGGAGACAAATCATAATACCACAGAGACACCTACATCTCCACATACAATGCAGCACTCTTCACAATAGCAAGTATATGTAACCAATCAAGATGCCCACCAACAGAAGAATGGATAAAAATTTATGGTATATATACACACAATGGAATATTACTAGGCAATAAAAATAATGTCATTTGCAGCAAAATGAATGGAGGTGGAGAATATCAGCTTAAGTGAATGAACAGAAGCTCAAAAAGAGAAATACCATATGTTCTTACTTATGTATGGGAGCCAAATCTTACTTAAAGGAAGAAAAAATCCTATACCTAAGTTGACATATAAAAATGCAGCTAAACTTAGTGAAGAATGGACAATATAAAGAGTAGAAAAAAGGGAGGGAACTAGCAAAGGGAAGGGAAGATTGTGCAAGATGAGAAGGAGAAGAGAAACAATGAGGGATAAAGGGGGAAATGATAATCTCAATGTAAATGATCCAACTTCATGAGTACATGGGAAAAATAGGAGAACATAACCCAAATATACATATAACTTTTACTATATATTCATGAGAAGTTTCCATAAAACTCATAAGCTGATAAAAGTGTAACCAAGAGTGATATAATAGCTGCATAATGGAAAAAGCAAATGCTGTATTACTCTGTACCCCACCAATATTTACCAATAGAGGGAAAAAAAAGAGAGAGTAAAAAAGAAATTATAGTAAAGCTAAAACAAAATACAAAATGCCTATAAGACTAACCTACTTATGGTTACCATAAACATAAATGGATTAAATTATGAAATTCAAACACATAAAATGCAGTATAGTTTTTTAAAAAGATCCAATGCTGGGCATAATGGCATAAACCTGTAATCCCAGCAGCTGAGGGGGCGGAGGCAGGAGGATTTCAATTTCAAGATCAGAGGCACGCTGCGTAATTTAGTAAGACTCTGTCTCAAAAGAGTAAGACAAATGGGCTGGAGGTGGCAGTTCAGTGGTCCAGCACTTGCAAAGCATGCAAGTGTGAGCCCCAGAGTTCAACCCCCAGTACCACAAAAAAAAAAAAAAGTCCATCTACATGATACTTAAGAGAAATTTCACTTTGAAGGACATGCACAGATTAAAAGATGAAGAGATGTAATAAAATATTCTATAAAAGTGGAATATAATCCCGGTGCCATGGCACACGCCTATAATCCCAGCAACTCAGGAGGCAGGGTAGGAGGTTCGCAAGTTCAAGATCAGAGGCAGTCTGTGTAATTTAGTGAGACCTTGTCTCAAAAAAAAGTAAAAATAAAAAATAAAAAATAAAAAATAAAGGGCTGCGGGTGCAGCTTGATCGTACAGCACTTGCAAAGGTGCAAGCGTGAGGCCCTGGGTTCAACCCCAGGACTAAAAAAAAAAAAAAAAAATGGAATAAAAAAGAAAGCAAAAGCAGTTGTCCTTTCGGAAGATGAAATGTACTTTAAATCAATAAAATAAAATAAAATGATAAAGGTCATTATTTCATTATAAAAGGGTCAATTCAGTAATATGAAATTATGTGTATGTCTTTTGTTCTCACACGTCCAATATTAGAGTACCCAAATATTTAGATAAATATTTATATATCTAACAAGAAAAATAAGTTGCAACATAATAATAGTAACAGATGTTAACATCTCACTTTCAGTAGCAGACAGATTATTCAAAGAGAATGCAAGAAAGAAATGGCAGAGTTAAATTGCACCCTTGACCAAATGAACTTGAGGAGCATCTACAGAACATTTCATCAAACAGCTGAAGAATGCACCTTTTCACATTAACACACGGAACATTCTTCAGGATAGATTATAAAATGAGCTGTAAATTAGCCTCACCTCAACAAATATTAAAGTTAAAATGATAGCAAACTTTTTTTTTCTAACAACCATAATAAAGTAGAAATGAATAGCAAGAAAAACTCTGGAAAATCTAGAATGAATGGAAATTTAACAATTTATCTACAAACAACCAATGGACAAAGGGAAAAAGTGAGAAGGAAATTTTAAAATGCCTTGAAAGCCATTAAAGTGAAAATACAACCTACCAAAACCTAGGGCATACAGAAAACCAGTAGTTAGAGAGAAGTTTATAGCAATCAGTCCCTACAATCCTCATGCCCCCTCCAAAAACAAAAACAAAAGAAAAAGTCAAAATGATCTCAAATAAATCCACTTCAAGGAT
This sequence comes from Pedetes capensis, assembly GCA_007922755.1. NCBI lineage: Eukaryota > Metazoa > Chordata > Mammalia > Rodentia > Pedetidae > Pedetes > Pedetes capensis. Next base: position 55,536 of record VMDO01005638.1, on the reverse strand, counting down.
CTAGAGACCTAGCAGAACATGAAAAAATCTCTGAAATCAGTAGTAGAGGGAAATAAATAATAATAAAGACCAGAGAAGAAACAAATGAAATAAAGATGAAAAATTTAAAGAATCGATAAAATAGAACTGGTCCTTTGAAAAGAACAGCAGAATGGATAAACCTTTTGCTAGACTAAGAAAAAGCAAGAGTAGACTGAAATTAACAAAATCAATCAGGGATGAAAAGAGAGACATTACACTGACACCACAGAAATACAAAGAATCATTAGAGATTATTTTGAACAGCAATATGCCAACAAATTTGATAACCTAGAAGAAATGGACAAATTCCTGACACATACTTAGTAAAAGTGAATTGTGAAAAAATAGAAAATCTGAAGAGATCAAAAATGAATAAAAAACTTGAATTAGAAACAAAAATTATCCCATTTGAGAAAAGCCCAAGACCCCATGACTTCACTATTGAGATCTATCAAATATTTAAAAAGAACAAATAGCAATTATTTTTAAATTATTCCAAAACTAGAGTAGGAAGAAATTCTTCTAAATTCATTCCAGGAGACCATCAGGATCCTCACAACAAAACAAGAAAAGGACAAAAAAAAAAAAAAAAAGCTACAAGCTAATATCCTTGATGAACATGGCCACCAAAACACTCAACAAAATATTACCAAATAGATTACAACAGTACATTAAAAAATTACAATAAAAACCTCTATTAACCATGGTCAAGTGAATGCAAGGATGATTCAAAATATGCAAATCAATACATATCATACAATATATCAACAAAATGAAGGACAAAAAATATATGATCATCTCAATAGGTACAAAAAATAGGCATTTAATAAAATTGAAAATCTCTTCACAATATAAATGCTGAGCAAATTATGTATGGAAGAAACATACTTCAACATAATAAAGACCATGTATAATGTAATAACAGATGACATTATATGAAAGTGGGTAGAGCTGAAAGTTTTCTAAATCCTGGTACTGATTCAAGATAATACAGGCATTTCTGGCCAGAGAAATTATGCAAGACAAAAAAAAAAATACAGGGCAGTAAAATCGATATAATGGGTTGAGGCTTAGTTTGGTAGCGTGTGACTCTATGGTCTCTGAGGCCCTGGGGTCCATACCCAGCATTGCAAAAATGGGAAAAGGACGTGGCAATCCACTTCCAATGCAATTTCAAAACTATTGGCCATTGAAACTCCTTTGAGGGTCACTATGAGTCAGATCCAGATGTCAGTTTTCATATGACATAGTCTTATATATAGAAAAGAATAAAGATTCCACAAAAAACTCTTAAGACCCATAAGAGAATTCAGCAGTTTCATGATACAATATCGACATACAGTGGTCATTAACAAGTAGAACATCAAGGCACACAGCTGTAACCTCAGCCACTCACCACTCAGGGAGGTGGAGGTGGGAAGATCAGATAATAATTTTGAAACTAGAGGCAGCTGGAACAACTTAGCAAGACTCTTGTTTATAAATAAATAAATAAATAAATAAATAAATAAATAAATGATTACAACTGGGAGTATAGCTCAGTGATAGACCACTTTCTAGCATGCATAAGCCCTGATTTGAACCCACTGGTTGTATAAACAATAATATATCTATATGCAAATAACAACTTATCTGAAATGAAAATCAAGAAAACCATCCCATTTATAGTGGCCATAAAATAATATAAAATCAAATACCAGAGAACAAATTTAACCCCAAATCAGGAAGAAGTCTACAATAAAACCATAAACATTGATGAAATGAACTGAAAAATATACCAAAAAGGAAAGTTATTCCATGTTCTTTAAGTTCAATCAGTCAATATTGTTAAAATGCTCATCCAACCCAAAGTAATCTACAGATAAAATATATAACTATCAAAATACTAATGATATACTTCAATGAATTGAAACAAAAATAAAGGTTCTAAAATTTTTGTGGAACCAGAAAAAAAGACTGACTAGTCAAAACAATCCTGAACATAAAGAATGAAAGAGGAGGCATTATAATACCTGACCTCAAAATCTACTACAAAGATATAGTAATCAAAGCAGCATGGTTATGGTATAGAAAAAGACCAATGTAACAGACAAAAGAGCCTAGGAGTAAATATACACAGCAACAGCCAAATGATTTTCAACACCGGTACTAAGATCACAATATGGAAACAAGACAGTCTTTTCAGCAACTGATGCTGGAAAAATTGGATATCTATATGCAAAAGAATGAAACTACACCCCTATCTCTACCAGTTTAAAAAAAAACCTCAAAATGGATCAAAGACTTAAATGTAAGACCTAACACTATGAAACAACTCTAACAAAATGTAGGAGAAACATTTTAGGATATTGGAATGGGTAAGAATTTTTTGGACAATACCTTTAAAGCACAGGAACATAAAGCAAAAAAAGAACAAGATTATTCCAAACTAAAAAGCTTCTGCACAGAAAAGGAAACAGTTAACAGAGTGAAGAGAAAACATACAGAATGTGAGAAATATTGTTGTTTTTGTTAGGTGCCCTTAAGTCATTGTCCTACTCATAGCAACCCCACCTACAAAAAGAGAAACAGGGTACAGCAAGATGGTGGACAGATAATGTATGCCTTCTGTCCTGGAGTAGAGGGAAGCATTGAATAGGGGTTTGGAACTCACATTGAATAGATAGAAACAGTGATAGTTTAGATTGGGAGATAGAGGATGAAGCTGAATGAACACTGAAATCAAGGATATGGCTTCGGAGGAGCTACACAGAGGACAGTAGCTGGACCACCATTCTGCCATTTTGTCATCACGCAGAGGGCAGATAGAATCCTGGAGACTCAGAGGGGACTTCCTGCTCACAGCCATGGGGGCCGGACCCAACACAAAGTGCAACCTTGACATCACACTGTCATCCCGCCCACGGGACACAAACTACAAGTTTTGGGTGAGTCAGTTTGAGGTGGAACACAGAATCGGCACATGTCCCACAGCCTGAGACACTGGGCTGTTGTAAGACCCTCATGCAAGAAAATAGGGATCAGATCCATGAGAGTGGATATGCGAGGGTACAGGGAGTGATCGCAGAAGGAACTAGGAAACTGGTGCCAGCGGTGGGGGTCCAGAGCAGAGACGGCTCCCTCCCTCCTGTTGTGGCGGGACAGTTGTGCAGACACAATCTCCACAGACATATGGGCACACATACACCCGGATCCCAGACACACCAGAGGTGAGCCTAAGTCATCCCACTGCACTGTGGAGTAGCCTGGGGTCTGCGGAGGCGACTGAGCCCCACTTGGACAGAGTGCTCCTTTTTGGCAGAGCCTAGCAGCACAATTAGTCACAATTAGAACAGTTTTCAGTTTTGAGAGTGATCTCCGCACACGGACAGACATGCTGCAGATTCCTTCTGAGGCAGTTGGATATCATCCTGCCCACAAGAGGATATGATCCTCCCAAGTGGTTTCCCAAGTGGGCTGAAAGCCCTGCAATAAAAAATCCATGATAGCAGCCATATACCCTCCATGCTGTAGGCTATGGGGCAGAAATCCCTGATTTGGGGAATTGGCACCGAACTACATGGGACAGGGAGAACTTCAGGGAGGACCCCCTGCCCCCAGGTTCCACTGCCTCTGGAACAATACAATAGACCCAGAATATTTCATGGAACAGACTCCATGGGTACTCAGTGTCCCACTTAAACCCAGGACATTGTGGGGCTGCCCGCCATATCTACTTGATAGATTTGGCAGAAGCTCTATACACTAAGCCAGACTGCTTCTGTGGATTGTGTGAAAACACTACCACCCTGAGTTTTGTAGGGAGCACTGCTTCCTACAGTATTGACTTCACCAGGTGGAATTGGGTGTCCACAGTTCAGATTCCACCTGCAAGAACATACAAGGGCTTTTTTTTTTTTTGTATGGGTGTTTGAACCCAGGGTCTTGTGCCTGCTTGCTTTGTAGGTGCTGGACTGCCATCCTGCGGCCCCAGCCCATATTTTTTACTTTTTGAGACAGGGTCTCACTGGGTTACGCAGACTGCCTCTGATCTCGGGCTCGTGATCCTCCTGCCTCTGCCCCCAAGCTGCTGGGTTTGCAGGTGTGCACCACCACACCTAGCTACAAGTGCTTTTATGTGTGTGTGGGAGCATGTATGTGTAAGTTTTTTTTCTTTTCTGTTTTTCTTCCTTTCTTCTTTTAGTCTCTTCCCTTTTTCTATTCTCCTTCTCTTTTTCTTATGCTATATTGCTTTAATTATTTCACCCTTAAGTCAACCTTAATTTTAATTTTGACAGTAATTTCTGTTAGCCTCTGTCCTCTACCTCCTCTTCCCCCTCTTCTGTCACCAGATCCCCCCTTTCTCACCCCACAGAAGAGAATCTATTGCCTCCCTAGCCCCTAATCCCTTTGGAGTTGGGCTGGTGAACTAGAGAGAAAACCACACAGACCAAAAAGCTGAGAATCTACCCATCTTACAAGCTCAAATAAGCACCAGAGATTCAGCACCACACAACCTCAAAGTAATAAAAGAAGGAGAAGTTCTGCACACTTAGGAGAGATGAATCCTATTTCCTGGACCATATTATGGGCAAACAAAGTAAGCCTTCAAAAAACACAAAGGGGCAGGATGGATCTGAAGGCCCCACAGACCAAAGCCCCCCATACAAATAACTCCAATGATTCTCAATTCTTAGAGATTTGGAATTCAGAGCCATGGTTATAAACATGCTAAGAGAAATTAAAATGAATACTACAAGCACCTTTGAAATCCTTGAAAAGAAGGTATCTCACTTGGAGTCCATTCTATCATCCCAGTTAGAAATGATAAGGAAGAACCAAGCAACTCTCATTGAAATGCAAATGAAGTTAACTGAATTGAATTCGGCTAAAGAATCCTTTTCATTGACATTAGATGAATCTGAACTGAGGATTTCCAATTCTGAAGATGCCATAAATGAACTTAAATACAAACAGTCAGAAATGGAATCAATGATAAAGGTATTAAAAAAAGATTTCCAGGAGAACTCAGATAGAATGACAAAATGAAATTTAAGAATTCAGGACTTTCCTGAAGGAGAAGAGAGATCCACTGGAGGCCTTCAAAATCTAGGGAATGATATCCTCAAGGAAAACTTCCCAAAGATAGTACAGGAAATGGATATATACACCACTGAGACATTCAGGACTCCTTTGTAGGCTGATTTAATTAGGTCATCCTCAAGATACATCATCACTTGCATGCTGTTGTTAGAGACCAGGGAAGCTATTCTGCAAGCAGCAAGACAGAAACTCCTTATTAATTATAAAGCAAAACCTATTACAATTACTGCAGACATCTCCATATCAACATTGAAATCTAGAAATGAATGGACACAGGTGATTCAAATCCTAAAAAATAAAACCTCCAACCAAGACTAATATATCCAGCAAAATTATCTTTGATAATAGATGAGGAGTATAAGATATTTATTGACATTGAAACATTTAAATGATATGCAACCACCAAATCAGCACGTGAGAGAATTGTAAATCAATTACCACATCCAGGAGAGATAAGACAACCCTATAAAGGAAATCAAAGAACTGGTTAGCTGAAATAAGTGCAACCAAGAAAGGACCAAAGCAAACATGATTCATAAATAAATAACAGGTAATGATTGGATATATAAAAATAAATGCTACTCAATAATCACTATTAACGTAAGTGGTCTTAGCTCACCAGTTAAGAGACAGAGACTGGATAATTGGATGAAAAAACACAAACCATCAATATGTGGTATTCAAGAAACTCATCTAACTCACAAAGACTGGAATAAACTGAGAGTTAAGGGCTGGAAAAATGTATACCTAGCAGTGGGGGGAGCAAAAGAAAGCAGGTGTTTCAATTTTAATTTCAGATAGATTAAATTTCATTCCAAAATTAATTAAAAGAGACAAAGGAGGACACTACATTTTAATACAAGGAACCATCAATCAAGAATCAATAATTCTCCTAAATATTTTTGCCCAAAAATAGGGGCACCTAGCTTTATAAGACAAACCTTATGGAATATAAAGAACTTTATTGGACCAGAATCAATAATAATGGGAGACTTCAATACCCCACTTTTATCAAAAGAAAGGTCATCAAAATGAAAAATCAATAGAAAAATGCCAAATCTAATCTCCACCCTAAACCAGTTGGATCTCACAGATATATACAGAATATTTCATCCATATGATGAGGAATACACATTCTTTTCAGCTCGACATGGTATGTTTTCTAAGATAGATCATATGCTAGTCCATAAGAACTCCCTCAACAAATACAAAAAAGTAGAAATTATCCCCTGTTCCTTATCAGATCATAATGGGATAAAATTGTAGCTCAAGAGCAAGAATAATCCCAGAAACTTTACAAACTCATGGAGACTGAATAATACACTGCTGAATGACCAATGGATTGTTGATGAAATCAAATTGGAATTTTAAAAAATCCTACAATCAAATGATAATGAAAACACATCATACCAAAAAAAATGGGAAACAGCAAAGGGAGTTTTAAGAGGGAAGTTTATAGCATCAAGTGCCTTCATCAATAAAGTAAAGAAGAGCCAAATAAATGACCTAATGATACATCTTAAAACACTAGAAATCCAACAAAAAAATCAATCCTAAAAGGAACACCCAAAAGGAAATTACAAAAATAAAGGGAGAAATATCTCAATTAGAAGCCAAAGAGATAATTCAAAAAATTAATAAGGCTAAGAGCTAGTTCTTTGAAAAGATTAATAAAATAGACACCCCTCTGGCTAACCTCATCAAAAAGAAAAAGGAAAAATCAAACATAGTGTGGATTATGAAAGACAACGTGTCCATAACCCGGACTTCAACGAAATAAAGAAAATTGTCAGGGATTACAATGAGAGACTGTATTACCAAAAATATGAAAATGCAGAGAAAATGGACAAATTTATTAACACGTATGACCTACCAAAGCAAACCCCAGAAGAAATAAGTATTTAAACAAGCCCATTACATATACAGAAATAGAAAAGATAATTAATTAAAAGTCTCCCAACAAATAAGAGCCCAGGTCCTGATGGATTCACAGCAGATTTTACCAAAGTTTTAAAGAAGATATAATACCTGTCTTCCTCAAATTATTCCAAAAAATAGAAAAGGAGGGAACACTCCCAAATTCATTCTATGAAGCTACCATCACCCTGATCCTAAACCAGGAAAAGATTCATCTAAGATAGAGATCTCCCTTATGAATCTAGATGCAAAAATATTTAATAAAATTCTGGCAAACAGAATCCAGCAGCATATGAAAAAGATTATTCACCATGACCAAGTGGGATTTATACCACAGATGCAAGGCTTGTTTAACATATGGAAATCAATTAATGAAATCCAGCCTATCAAGAAACTGGCAAAGGAAAACCACATGATCATCTCAATTGATGTTTAAAAGGCCTTTGACAAAGTTCAACACCTTTTCATGATAAAAACACTGGAGAAGACAGGTATAACAGGCAAATACCTTAATTTCATAAAAGCCACTTATGACAAACCTACAGCTTATATTATATTAAATGGAGAAAAACTGAAACCATTTCCTCTTAGATCTGGAACAAGACAAGTATGTCCTCTCTCTCCTATTCTATTCAACATAGTAATTGAAGTCCTGGCCAGGGCAATCAGACAAGAGAAAGAAATCAAAGGGATACAGATTGGCAAGGAAGAAGTCAAATTATCCTTATTTGCAGATGATATGATGTTATACCTGAAAGACCCCAAAACCTCAACCAGAAAACTGCTAGAACCAATTAACTCCTTCAGCAAAGTCGCAGGCCACAAAATTAACACAAAAAAATCAATAGTTCTTCTTTACACCAATTCCAAACAGGAAGAGAAGGAAATTTCAAGAAAAATACCATTCATGATAGCCCACCAGAAAATTAAATACCTTGGAATCACTCTAACCAAAGACACTTCAGATCTCTACAAGGAAAATTTCAAAACATTAAAGAAAGAAATAGCAGAGGACACTGAAAAATGGAAAGACCTCCCCTGCTCCTGGATAGGGAGAATTAATATAGTGAAAATGGCTATCATGCCAAAAGCAATCTATAGATTTAATGCAACACCCATTAAAATGCCACTGACTGACTTTACAGAAATAGAAAAAAATGATCCAAAAATTCATATGGAACCACAAAAGACCACGTATAGCCAAAACACTCTTAAGCTGCAAAACTAATGCAGGTGGAATCACAATCCCTGACTTCAAGCTATACTGTAGGACAGTGGTAGCAAAAACAGCTTGGTACTGGCACAAAAAATAGGCCTGAAGACATCTGGAACAGAATACAAGATCCAGAAATACCTCAACACACCTACAGCCACCTGATTTTTGACAAAGGAGCAAAGCAAGTAAACTGGAAAAAGGACAGCCTTTTCAATAAATGGTGCTGGGAAACATGGTCATCCACATGCAGAAAAGTGAAAGCTTACCTGCATCTCTCAATATACATGAGAGTTAACTCAAAATGGATAAAAGATCTCAACATAACACCAGAAACTTTAAAACTCATAGAAGGCAAGATAGGCAATACACTCCATCATATAGGCATAGGAAAATATTTCCTTAATAGGACTCCAATTGATCAAGAAATTGCAACAAGAATAAATAAATAGGATTACATGAAATTAAAAGGCTTCTGCACAGCAAAAGAAACAATTAACAGAGTCAAGGAAACCCCCATCGAATGGGAAAAAATCTTCACATTTTATACATCAGACAAAGGTCTAATTACTAGAATTTATAAAGAACTCAAGAAAAAAACTCCCCCCCCCAAAACCAAATAACCCAATACACAAGTGGGCAAAGGAACTGAGTAGACAGTTCTTAAATGAAGAGGTCCATAAGGCCATGAAACACATGAAAAAATGCCCAATATCCCTAGCCATTAGGGAAATGCAAATAAAAATAACTCTGAGATTTCACCTTACACCAGTAAGAATGGCCAAGATCAATAAAACAAATAACAACAAATGCTGGCGAGGTTGCAGGGAAAAGGGAATGCTCTTACATTGTTAGTGGAGCTGTAAATTGGTCCAAACACTGTGGAAATCAATATGGAGGTATCTTAAAAAACTGCAAATAGATCTGCCGTATGACCCAGCTATAACACTATTGGGAATTTACCCAAAGGGAGATGGGTCATCATACCACAGAGACACCTGCATCTCCATGTTCAATGCAGTACTGTTCACAATAGCAAGGATATCGAATCAACCAAAGTGCCCTTCAACAGAAGAATGGATAAAAAATTACTATGGTACATATACACAATGGAATACTACTCAGCAATCAAGAAAAATGAAATAAGGACATTTGCAGCAAAATAGATGGAATTAGAGAAAATTATTTTAAGTGAACAAACACAAACTCAGAAAGAGAAACATCACATGTTCTCAGTCATATGTGGGAGCTGAATCAAAATTATAAGAAGGAAAAATCCTATTCAAAGGTCAGATCAAAATAAAAGGGGAAAAAAGCTAAGAATGGTATTATTATAAATGGTCTAGAAAATGCATGCAATAGTTCTGACAAGATAAAAACAAAGTTAACTGCAGGAAAAATTTCTATGTTATACAGAACTGGAACACAAGGACATATAGAAAAATATTACCAAGTAAATAATAGAGAAGTCTTTGATGGGGAGGGTGGGATGCGGGAAGTGTACAAGAGGGTAAGGGGGATCCTATATGAATAATGTACATCAAAATGCATATATGGAAATGCCACAATGAAAAGCATGTCAGAATGAATCACATTAAGGTGTACATTAAAAATTTCCAATAAAAAAAGAGAGAAACAGTATTGGTAGTGCTTCTCTGTTATTCATAGGGTGTTCAATGGCAGATTCTTTTTTGGGCATGGGTTGCCAAGTCCGTCTCCCAATTCTACAGCACCTGGTATTCCCAGATATTCTCTCATCCAAGTACTAACCAGGCCCAAACCTGGCTACCTTCCAAGATCTGGTGGGATTGGACACCACAGTGGTAAGGCTGCAGGCAAGAGGAATATTAGCAAACTATAAATCTGACAAGGGGTTAGTATTCAGAATATGAGTAACAAAAAAAAAAAAAAAAGCAAATAAATGGTAGAATGCTTGCCTAGCATATAAAAGCTGACCTAAATAGAAATGTTGCAAAAGAAGACACACACATAATCAAAATGATGAAAAATGTGCATCATTAATCATCAGAGAAATGCAAAACAAAACCGCAGGTTGACATCACCTCACTCTAGTAAGAATTTCCATCAATAAAAAGAATAAAGTGGGGTTGGGGTGCACCTCAGTGAAAGAGGCTTGCCAAACTTGCACAAGATATTATATTCAATCCCCCAAACCACAAAATAAATAAATAACAGTTTTAAAAAGAGAGACACCATGCACACACCTATAATCCCAACAACTCAAGTGGCTATATCAAAAGGATCATAAGTGTAAGGACAGAGGAATCATGCCCGAAATTTAGTAAGAATTTGTCTCAAAAAATAAAGTGCTGGTAAGGATGTAGAGAAAAGATTATAGTTGTACACTATTAGCTGGAAAGTAAATTAATAGAGCCATTATGGAAGATAGCATATAATTTCCTCAAAAAATTAAAATCAGAGTGACCATATAATCCAGAAACTCCACTGCTGGGTATACATCCAAAGGAAATGAAATCAGTATATCAAAGAGACATCTGTACACTCATGTTTATTGTATGACCATTCATGATAGCCAAGAAGTGGAAACAATGTTGTCTATCAACTGATGAATGGATAAAGAAAATGTAGTGAATATATACAATGGAATACTGTTGCTGTTGTTGTTAGGTGCCTTCCAGTCGGTATCCAACTCATAGCAAGAGTTCCCAATGGCTGATTATTTTGGGGGAGTGGGTTGCTGGGTCTTTCTCCCAAGCCTACAGCACCTGGTGTTGCCAGGCGGTCTCCCATCCAAGTACTAACCAGGCCCGATCCTGCTTAGCTTCTGAGATCTAATGGGATCAGACGTCACAGTGGCACAGCTGCAGGCGCAATGAAATATTATTCAGTCTTAAACGGTGATATCCCACATTTGCAACAATATGAATGAGACTAGAGATCATTGTGTTAAGGGAGCTAAGCTAGACACAGAAAAACAAGAACTTCATAATGCCACTCATATGTAGAATCTAAAAAAGTTGGTCTCATAGAGACTAAGAGTAAAATGGTATTTACTAGAAGCTGAGTAGGGTAGGGAGAGGCAAGGATGGGTAGAGGTTGGTCAATTCATACTAAGTTATAGACCCATAGGTGTAAAAAGTTTCTTCACGCAGGGAGGATGCTCTTTGAGTACTTCATGGAGGGGGCATAAAAGAGCATCCTCTCTGCATAAAGACTGCATATTGCTCATTTTCAAAGCCAAATAGGACATTTTTCCTCCTTTTTCTAGTTCATGGGGGTGTTAAGAGTCTCTAATAAAGGAATACATGCTAGGATTTAGCTCAGTTGGTAGAGCACTGCTCTGCAGTCTCTGAGTTCGATTCCAACACCACAAAAATGGGAGAAGGACATGGCAACCCACTCCCAAGGCAATCCTGAAACAATCTGCCATTGGAAATCCTATAAGGGTAGCTATGAGTCGGACATGACTCGACCGCACTTAACAACAACAACAACAATAAAAGAATAATGAATCCATTAGTCATATGCCATTTGTCAGTTAAAATTGAAGCTCTTTGGTCCATTAGCTGTTAATTCAGGTCATTGAAAAGGAGGAAAATGAAAAGGGTGGTAGAAGCCCAAAGGCAGGCCTATCTGGCAGTAGCTGGCAGACTCCTATAGGGCCCTTGTCAAACAGTTAAGGGGAAATTGGTGCTATCGTTCAGAGGCTAGGGTTGGCCAGACATCAAGCCACCTACTAGATAGTAAAAAGGGCAGTCTATAAGTAGTGTCCCCTCCCTGGGACGTGGCATGGTGAGTAGTGTCCCCTCCCTGGAATGTGGCGTGGTGGGCAGTGTTCTCTTCCAAGGACATGGCATGGTGGGTGGTGTCCTCTCCTCAGGACATGTAGTGGTGGGTGGTGTCCCTTCCTTAGGACATGGTGTGGTAGGTGCTAGCACAAACAAATAGACAAAATTGGACGGGGGAAGTTACAGAAAAACTTTCCTGTACACTACCAGTGCAGGTGGGAACCCAGACTTTCGGAACCCAACCTAGGGAAAGCAGAAAGGGTGTGAACAAAAAGGATAGACCTACCTGAAATGGGTGCACATTAAAGATGTAAGAATGTGTTCAAGGTTAAGATAGAAAGATGTTAGTCTTCCTCCTTGAAGCTGACAGGCAAAATGAGGTGAGAAGATGTACAAAGGATGGGTACGCTAACATGCCAGGAACACACTGCCATTGCTCCCAAAAGGGGCAGTGGCTCTTACTCGCAGTGGTTGTTGCAGACAGGCCCGATGAACTCCCGTCCAGTGCTTATGTACCCGAACATTGTCTGTTCTCATGGTGGTAATTATGGGTGTCAGGAGCCCCCTGCTGCAGCCAGGGGAACTCAGGAGCCCCTAATTGTGGGCAGAGTGAATTATTTTGGGCACCAGATGTTGGGGTCCACTCCAGCCCGGCAAAAGACCATGGATCTTCAGCACAACACCAGTACACTTGGGGACCCTCGGGGGAAGGCAAGAGCTGGTCGGTGGCTCCAAGAAGGACCTTGAGAGCCTTCTTATATGAGAGAAACAGGAACTTTATTAAGCTGTTCCTTTGCAGGAGAGCCTAATACTTTCTAGCCAACAGCACAGGTTACTGCTACTGTAATGGAATAAGAGCTCTGTATCGGAGTAACAAACAGCTCTGATGCCCACGCTGGCTATGCCAAATGTCCAGTGATGTCTCTCGCCAGTTGTCTTTTCCTCTCACCTCCTCCCTGGCATGGGGGGATTGAGAGCTCTTCTTGGCTTGCTCAAGGTCTTCTTTCTTGACCTCGGAGTCTTGCCCCTCATTGGCTTGACTGAAGGTCTGAACGATCAAAGCAGTGAAGTCAGGTATAAGATGTAACAACCAGAGTCAACGTGGTCTGGAAGAAAGAAAAGAATAGACCCTTGGGGTAGTTAGTAGTGTGCTTACATGGGCCCTAGGTGGGGGTGTGGACCAGAGTACAACCAACCAGAGAGCAGCTCATGCCAGGAGGAGCAGCTCTCTGTGTGAGGGCTTAGAAAAGTGCACTTAGGATTGGGGGTTAGGTGCAGGCTGGACCAATCACTGAGCTCTCCTTAATAACTAATTAGATAGCTCTGGGAGGCCAATCAGGCTGAAAAGGCCACACCAATGCTGGGTTGTTTGAGGGCTATCTTAAATCACTTCATAGGAGAGGTAATAGGTTAAGGAGAGAGCACAGGTGAAAGGTGAGCTGGGACTTAGGTAGATTAGCTCTTAGGGAGTTAAATAGGTCCCAGTCCAGGTTTCTGGGTTAAGGGTAACCAGAGGTGGCAGGAGCAGGACCGAACCTGATGAGGGCTCAGACTTCAGCCCAGACTGAGTGGGCCTTGGCCCTGGCATCCTCCCAGTCCACCTTGGAGGTGTCCAGATAATTCCCTACATACTGTTGCACGATAGGGTGACACAAGTAACAATAATGTACTGTATATTTTGAAGAGCAAGAAGAAATGATTTTGAATGTTTTCATCATAAAGAAATAATAAATTTTGAGAATATAGATATGCTTAAGAATCACACAATGTATAGATGTATAAAACTTTATAAATATTAATTTTATATGTTGATATATTAAATTAGTTTGATTTAAATTAAAAATTTAATGTTAAAATAGCATTTTAAAGATATAAAAAAAAGAGTAAAATAAGTAGGAGAAAAATGTGAGACTAGCCATGAAGTAAAGATATCCATCCAGGAAAATAAGCCAGAGAATAAACAAGCAAATAACAACAAAACAACAAAGAAGAAAAAAACACTATTCCTCTAAAATGTGGGCATCAGAAAAAGCCATATCTTGAGAAAAATTATCATTTAAAAGGATAGATTTTTGTGGGCTCTGGAACAGGAATCAATAAGCAGACAAAGTCCTCCTTCCACTCTAGTATGTCAAAGGCATTTACCACACTCAACTGCATTTAGGGCCTGAAGGCTTACATCTCAATTCATCCTGTGGAGATAATCCTAAGAGTTCCAGGAAAAATCCAACACAAATCATCCTGGATAAACACACAATAATATGCACACAGAATGTGAATGCTATTACCTAGGCAGAGGGCATAAGGGTATCCAAATTAATACACTGGTCTTTGAACCTGTATTTATTTGTAGAACAATTTCCAACAATCGTAAAATCATAAGCACAAGAAAATAAGAGGAAATTCAAAACTAATGTTTACATAGTAACTAAATCCTTAGTCATTTTCAGTTAATTTATTTTCATGACATTTATAAATTACATTATAAGTACTGAAGAACAGCGTTGGTTTAATGCAATATCACTGTAATTAATGTTGTTGTTAGATGCTGTCAATTTGAGTCTGATTCATAAGGACCTTCTTAGGGTTTTCTTTAGCTAACTGCTTTGGGAGTGGATTGCCGTGTCATGCTCCTGTTTTTGTGGTGATGGACATTGAACCCAGGTACTCAGAGAGTGTAGTACGACACTCTGCCAACTGAGCTAAACCCCAGCCCACTGTAATTAATACTGGTTTGAAAAGCAGAGTTGTGTAAAGTGAGAATACAGCAATATTCAAATGACATTATTTTATGTCCAAAATTAAAGGATGGTAATAAAAAGACTAATAAAACATAGCTTTAATTGTTAAATAGATCCTTTAAATGCTGGAAAAGTGTCATTAATACCAGCCCCAAATGGGAAACCCTGTATCACCCTATCATACACACACACATACACATACACACACACACACACACACGCATAGACACACATATGCACACACACACAACCTCAACAAGTTTTATTGTCCTTGTATAGATGGCAGAAAGATGTGAAATTTTGATGGATATGTTTTATTATTCTATTGTTGGTGAAAGAACTGTAACCCCCAAAAGTTCATCAGCCTGCAGCCATACTACTGTGGCATCAGATCCCATCACATCATAAAAGCTAAGCAGAGTCTCTTTGGTTAGTACTTGGATGTGGACCACCTGGGAACACCAGGTGCATTAGGCTTGGGGGAAGGACCTGGCAACCCACTCCCAAAAAACAATCAGCCATCTGATTGCTATCAGCCATCTGATTGCTTCTGTGCTACAAATAGCACAGAAGCATGACAATAGTGTTTTGCCTCTTGTGCTTAGGGTCTCTATGAGTCAGACACCGACTTCATAGCACCTAATAACAGCAACAACAAAACTGATTGTGGTATGCCAAATAGTTCTCTTTTCATTTGACTTATTAATATGTTCAATTTTCAAGCATCTGGAATAAACATTTACCACCCAGCAATCACTATTGTAAGCATTGGGAACACAGCAATGAAACAAAGGGCAATGAAAGTCATTAGCCCGTTACATTTGTATGTTAGCTGTTGTTAGGTGCTGTAAGTTGAGTCTGACTCATAGTGACCCTATGTACAGCGAAGTGAAACACTCTTGATTCTGTGCCAGGCACACAATCACTTTTTGTTTGTTTTTTAAAACACATTGTTGCAGTCATTGTATCAATCCATCTAACTGAATGTCTTCCTTTTTTTAATTGACCTGCCACTCTCCCAAACATGATGTCCTTTTCCAGGAATTGGTTCCTTTTGACATGTCTAAAATTTGTCAGATGCCATCTAGCCATCCTAGCTTCCAAGGAGCACTCTGTTTATACTTCTAGGATAGAACTGTTGGTTCTTTTGGCAATCAATGATATATTCAATATTTGTCTCCAACATCACAATTCAAAAGTATCAATTATTCTCCTATCTCCCTTATTCAACCTGCAGTTTCCCAAGCATCTGATACTACTGAAAATACCATGGTATGAGTCAGACACAACGTCATCTTCACTGTGACATCTTTACTTTTCAGCACTTTAAAGAGGTTTTTTATGACAGCTTTTCCTGGTGCAATGTGTCTTGATTTCTTGACTCCTGCTCCCATGTGTGTTGATTGTAGAACCAAATAAAGCAAAATCTAGGACAATCTCAATCTTTTCTCCATTTATCATGAAGCTGCATACTGCCGCAGTTGTAAGGATTTTTGTTTTGCTGATGTTGAGGTGCAATCCATACTGAAGGCTATATTCTTTGATCTTCATCAGTAAATGTTTCAAATTCTCTTCTCTTTCTGCAAGAAGAATTGTGTCATCTGTATAATGCAGGTTATTAATGAGTCTTGCTCAAATTAAGATAACACATTCTTAATAAAGTCCAGCTTCGCAGATCCCACCCTGGTCTCTGATCTCACCAGATCTCAGAAGCTAAGCAGGATAGAGCCTGGTTAGTCCTTGGATGGGAGGTCACCTGGGAATATTGGGTGCTGTAGGCTTGGGAGAAGGAGCCAGCAGCCCACTCCTAAAACAATCAACCAATGAAAACTTTATGAAGACCCTATCTGAAAAAGTAAAAAAAAAAAAATGGGCAGGAGGTAGAGCTCAATTGTACAGCACTTGCAAAGCATACAAGCATGAGGTCTTGGGTTCATCCTCCAGTACTGAAAAAGAAAAAAAAAAGGAAAACTTTATGAATAGGAGAGAAGCACTGACAACAGTGCCATGCATGGCAGAGGATCGGAGAGTGTTTCATTCTGTTGTACCTAGGGTTGCTGTGAGTCGTACCCTACACAGCACATAGAGCAGACTAAATAATAAGTAAAAGTGACAAGCATCTTTTTGTATTCTACAGAGGCACATAAATGGTGCTAACAAATTAATGCATGATATATGAGCTGCAAGAGAAACAATTATTGGTAAAGGAGAACAGGGGATTTTAGGATGTTATTGTATATAAGTGGGTATAATAATACTTCTCTGGTAATGAGATATTTGTTTAGAATTCTGAAGAAAGTGACAGAATAAACTAAGCATTTTGGTAAGAGTGTTACATTCAAGGGTACAGAAGGTAGAAAGGCCATAGGCTTGAAGCAGATTCAGCATGCTTGGTGAATGGTTGTTTTTGTTAGGTGGTGTCAATCCAGATCTGACTCATAGTGACCATATGTACAAAAGAATGAAACCAGGCCAGACACTGTGCCATGATGGGCACTATGTCAGTGTTTCTCTGTTGTTCATAGGATTTTCAATGGCTTATTGTTTCTAGATTGTTTTGGGAGCGTGCTGCCAGGTCCTTCTCCTGCTTGGTGAATATGAAGTAGAACTTCCTGACTGGAGCAGAATAAGTCAAGTAGTAGTGGGAGATAGAATGGGGCCATAGAGGTCCTAGGGAACTATGTCATATAGAATTTTATAGATTATTGCTAAATTCCCTGAATTATTTTAACTGAGACGGGAGTCACTGGGAATCCTGAGTAGAATAGTTATATGATGTGATTTTAAGTTTTAAAATAATAATTATGGCTGCCTTGGGGAGAATAAACAATGGATGAGCCAAGAGTAGGAAGAGAAAAATCAGCTAGAGAACAATTGCAAATGCCCAGGTAAGAACTTATGAAAGTATAGATCATGTGGGTAGTAACTGACTGCAGAGGCAAGATAAACAGAAAGTGTAGTACAAAAAAAAAAAAAAAAAAAAAGTAGATAACTGCCCAGGAGGACTAAATTTTTTGGCTTGACTATTAGAAGAATGGAACTGTCTCTTCCTCAGATGGAAAAGAACTGTTGGTGAGGAAAATAAGGGTTTATTGAGGACATATTATATTTGAGATATCTACTGAACATTAAAATTGAGATGCTAAATAGGAAATTTGCTTTTCATATCTGAAGAGAATACTGAGGTGAATATATATTTTTACTTGTCATCAGAAAAAAAATGTTATTGAAAGATATGAAAGAATGGGGTATGCTGGTGCTTGCCTGTAATTCCAGAGACTTGGGACACAAAGGCAGGAAGATCACAAGTTTGAGGACAGGGACAGCCGGTATAACTTAGTGAGAACCTATCTTAGGGTAAAAAGTTAGAAAAAAGGGCTGACAGTGAGATTTGGCAAAGTATATGTGAGGGCCTGGTTCAACATCCAAGTAAAAAAAAAAGAAAAAAAAAGAAAAAAAAATAGACATGAAAGATTTTGGGACCTATGTCAGGGCCCAGCTGGGAGAAGGGGAGAGCCGAGGATGAAGGAGACGAAGAGGCCAATAATGATGGTCTTGAGCTCCACTTTATTCTCTATACTCATGCTTATGTAGTAACTGAAGGAGATACTAAAAATAGCTCACAAAGGTAACTGCAGTGCAATGGACTTTGTAACAGTCATAAGGTTTACAATCAGCTTAGTTAGCTTTCCAGTAACAAATTAATCCTAAAGATACAATCAAGGAACAAAGTTCAGATCTATACTCATGTTAATATAGTAACTAAAGAGACAACAAAGTTCAGCAGAGCCTCTGATGTGCTCTCTTTCCTCCTTCCATAGGTAGCAGAGCTTCCTGCTATGGTCACATCTGTCACGTAGCCATTTATGCAGTCATGGCCTTTTAACTCATGTCGGGCCTATGGCTCCCGACAGACCTAGGACATGAAAGTGTATAACACCGAGGACTACAGAGGACAGGATGAAGGTGACCAAAATTGAGAAGTCAAGAGGAAGAGGAAGAAGCAGCAGCAATGAAATACAAGAGGAAGCATCCAATTCAATTGAAGGAGAGCAAATAAAGAGTGATGAGTCAGCAGTAACTGTGAAAAATACTGCAAGAGGAAGTTACGATCAACCTGTACAGTTTTGGATTGTTTGAGTAAGCTATTATTTGAGAAGTTAACATTGTGCTTACTACCTAGAAGTCATTTGATACATTCATAGTGACTGTTTTGTTGGAGTGTTTAGAAAAAGAAAAAAGAAAAAAAAAAGAAAAAAACCCTTGACTGTTGTGGGCTTCACAGATAATGAGTAAAGATAATGCACAATCATTGGGGAATTCTCCTGTCAACAGAAACAGAGAAATGGCACAGCAGCTGTAAAGAAATACAAAGTTCATTTGTGTTTAAAGTAAGAAGCATGTTTATATGATCCTAGAATGATACTGCAAAGATGGAGCAGTTGATAATGCTCAGGGGGTACAATTGCTGGGCTGTTGTCATTCAGTAAGTGGGGAAAGTACAAATGGAAGGACTAGCTCAGGCTGGGATCATGTATAGTTCATGCAGGGCAGATTATACGGATATAGATATGGCTTTCAACTATATACTACACATACAAAACAATTGTGCTCATTTACATATTCAGCCTTTCTACTAGCAACAGTTTGTTGAGCATTTTAAAATTTGACATTCTTATATAAGCTAATAAAGTGAACACTTTGACAAATTTGCAATGTACTAAAAAATTAAAATTAAAGAATTGCTGTTTCTAAATTTCCTGAAAGACAATTAAATATAAAAATCTATAAAGCATCTATAATTCATCTTTAAATTTGAATTATTTCAGTTTTTCACATTTTGAATTGATCAATTTGCCCTCATAAACACTCTGGACTTTTTTACTCTTATTTTTCCTTTTTGTATTTAGGAGAAACCATTCTAATATCTAATTAAATTCAAATTATTGGTTTTTTGAATAGAAGATATTCATCCCAATATTTGTACTACCAAATAGGTTTGTATAATATGTTCTAATTTTGGTCAGCATGCAACTACAAAACAAAAACCACAAAAAAGATGCACACAGATAAGCAAAAGGAAAAAACTGTCAACTATATATCAAATAAATATTTTTCTCCTTCCTACAGCACTCTATTACCTTTTCTCACTGGGGAAGGGTCCATGTGCCTATTTTTTGGTTCCTTTTCCCTGTAAGAATTATGTTATATGTTAGCAAAACGGCCCCAGGGACAGTGCCAGCCCATTCTGTACATTTTAACGACTTGGGGTTGAAACACCTGGCATTTATTTTTGGTTATAATTGGCATATTATATAAGCTACTAACAATATAATTGGCAACATTGTAACTCAGGATGTTTTGCAGCTAATGTTAAGATGTAATTGAAATGTAAATATAGTAACAAATGTGGTAGGCAGCAAGATTTCTAGTATTTTTTTTTCTATTACAGAAAGGAAGTCATAGAAAAGCAAGTTAACAATTTAGTTAATAATATAGAGTGAATCCATATGCCTTCTTATGGGATGTAGATTAATAATGGCATTAATCCAGTAATTACCTATAAATTTGTTTTTATAGTTTTATTCTTATTATTCAATAATGTGTATTCCAATTTAATTGGTGAATAATGCAAAGCAAAAGGCTTCCAACATCTTTAAGTCATATGCTCTTTATGTTAAAGACCTTTTTTAAATGTCTGGACAATGTAATATAATTCTGTTAGATTAAAGGAAACATAGATGGGCACAATTTTTCTTACACAGAAATATACAGAAAAGGTGAGGATTTTTTCACTTACATAGTATGTTAGGGGGCTGGGATTTAGCTCAGTTGGTAGAGCGCTGCGCTGCAGTCTCTGAGGTCCCAAGTTCAATTCCCAGCACCGCAAAAATGGGAGAAGGGCCTGGCAATCCACTCCCAAGGCAATCCCGAAACAATCAGCCATGGAAAACCCTATGAGGGTCACTATGAGTCGGATACCGACTCGACAGCACGTAACAACAACAACAACATAGTATGTTAAGGTTGTTTTATTTGTTATTATTATTATTTTTTTTGCAAGAGAAAGTTTATTCCTCTTCTACAGTAAAAGTTTAACAACATTTTTGAACCATTAATTCCTTATTGGCCTATGTTTTCTGCAAATGTTACTGCTAATACCAAAAATAAATAAATAAGAGAAATCAGGAGCAAGAGAATCCTGCTGCATAGATTGAGTTCAGCATCAAGTTGGCACTATCACCTCTTCAGGCCATCACCTTTTTTATGATGATTGGCATATCTGATCTGACATTTTTCAGCCTACTATTCAATTGGCTGAATTTCTCTGTTAACCCTCCCAAAGGCACAGCCTTGGACCCTGTGCTTTGTTCAACAGCTGTGCTTCTCAAGAGTAGCTAAGCATTTTCATGAGGAAAGGACAGAAAGGTTAGAAAAAAAACGTCAATCATCTCTAGCTGCGTTGCATCCCCTACTGCTCTGAAGATAAAGAGAATAGCATTTAAGTGATTTCAGCGTAAATGCTATTATGTCCATTTATGTCTAAATGGAAGTGTATTGTCTGGTGTATTTTAACGAATATAAATTGTGGAATCACTGATCTATTTCCAAAAATTCAAAGTATGTATTAAATGAGTAGATTAGTAAAAATAAATGTAAGTGTGAAAATGAAATAAATGTTCTATAATTTTATCAAATAGTACTCCTAAAACATTTTATATATGCACATATATACTTATTAAAAGATGGCAAAAGACAGCAGGTTGCTTTATGAGTTGTTGTTGTTGTTGTTGTTGTTGTTGTTGTTGTTAGGTGCCGTCGAGTCGGTATCTGACTCATAGCGACCCTCATAGGGTTTTCAATGGCTGACTGTTTTTCGGGATTGCCTTAGGAGTGGATTGCCAGGTCCTTCTCCCATTTTTGTGTGGTGCTGGGAATTGAACTTGGGACCTCAGAGACTGCATCTCAGGGCTCTACCAACTGAGCTAAATCCCAGCCCTGCTTTATGAATAGGATTTTATATTTCCTGTAATAGAATGTTAATTTTAAAATCCTAAAGCAAAAAATATTTGTCAATTGACCTAAATGTATTTTTCAAAAGTTACCCTATATTAGAAATCAGTATATAAAAATGCTTGTTTCTCCATACAAGGATTTCCTGGAGATTTGTGATTAGATGTGAAAATCTAAAATACATGAAAGAAGAATAGTTACCTCACTTCCTGAGTCATATTTCTTGACAACTTGAGGTAAGTATTGACATAAAACTTAATGCTGTTTTATGAGTAGTTGTTGTTGTTGTTAGGTGCCATCGAGTCGGTATCTGACTCATAGCAACCCTCTGTACAACACGGGAAACACTATTGTCAGTGCTTCTCTGCTGTTCATAGGGTTTTCAATGGCAGATTGATTTTTGGGAGGGGGTTGCCAGGTCCTTCTCCCAAGCCTACAGCTTCTGGTGTTCCCAGGCAGTCTCCCATTCAGGTACTACTCAGAGCTGACCCTGCTTAGCTTCGGAGATCTGACGGGATTGGATGCCACAGGGCTACCACTGCAGGCTTATGAGTAGTATTTATATTTTAAATTCATGTTGAAAATAAGGAATAAAAGAAATTTATTTAACAAGTAAAGTTATAAAACCCATTAATATGGAATTATTTATTTCATATCCAAGCAAGTAGTGTGTCAATTTATACTCACCTATAGCCCTGTGGCATTCGATCCCGTCAGATCTCGGACGCTAAGCAAGGTCAGGTCTGGTTAGAACCTGGATGGAGACCGCCTGGGAACACCAGAAGCTGTAGGCTTGGGAGAAGGACCTGGCAACCCCCTCCCAAAAATCAATCTGCCACTGAAAACCCTATGAACAGCAGAGAAGCACTGACAAATGTGTTTCGCCTGTTGTACTCAGGGTCGCTATGAGTCGGATACCGACTCGACCGCACCTAACAACAACAACAACAACAACAACATATTTTCGCATGACTGAAACAATTCCACAAACAATCCATAGAAGTGAATTGCAATCAAGTCAGATGCGCTAGGGCACACCTGTAATCCCAGCAACTCAGGAGGCAGATGCAGGAGAATTGCAAGTTTGAGACCAGAGGCAGTCTGCATAATTTAGCAAGACCCTGTCTCCACAAGTAAAAAAAATAGGCTGAGGGGAAATCAATGGTATAGCACTTGCAAAGCATGAAAGCACCAGGCCCTGGGTTCAATCCCCAGTACCACAAAAGAAAGAAAGAAAGAAAGAAAGAAAGAAAGAAAGAAAGAAAGGAAGGAAGGAAGGAAGGAAGGAAGGAAAAAGAAAAGAAAAAGAAAGAAAAGATAAAAGAAAAAAAAGAAGTGAATTGAAATCACTAAGAACAATAATATACATTGAAATGTATTATAAATATTTCATAACATATTAAACAAAATTTCTAAAGGTTTCTCCAGATTACAATTCCTTTCTGTTCATAAGGATTTCAAAAATCTGTTTGAACAATGTTTACTATAAACACACTGGTGGACTTTGATTAAAAAAATAATGATTTTACTATTAGTGAGAGGAGAGGAGGCTGAGGACTTTGTTAGAGGGATGATCACAAATGTATCAGCTGTCACCAATGCAGTCCCCGCTTGACAGTTCAATACCTCTTCATCTTTTGAGAATGGCATTGCTGAGCTACAAGTAAACTGCCCCTGTATGCAAATTGTCAGAGGAAGCCTGACACATCATTAGTACTGACCTCCATGATGACAATCCCAACATGAAACCAATCAGCACAGTTAATTTTCATTACAGTTCAAATTAATCTCCACATCTTTCCATCCGGCACTGAGCAAAGCAAGTTCCAGGGGAAAAAAACATTTGATGAACTGTGTTATAGACAGACAAAATCCTAATGCTTAGAAATCCACAGAAAAGTCTTCATTTGTAACAGCTCAATACAATTATTTTTATAACTCAGGAAAAGTGCAGCCTTTACAACTAATTGTTGCTGTTGTTATGTGTGGTCATGTTGGGTCCTACCCACATTGACCCTACCTGACACTGTGCCATGCTCAGCACTTCTCTGCTATTCATAGGGTTTTTAATGGCTAGTTGTTTTAGGACTGGGCTTCTGGGTCCTTCTGCCAAACATACAGCATCCAGTATTCTTAGGTGGTCTCCTATCCAAGTACTAACCAGGACTGACCCTGCTTGGCTTCTGAAATCTGATGAGATTGGATGCCAGGGTGGTATGGCAGCAGGTGTACAACCAATAGTGGAATTAGATTAGTTTGTGGCATCTCTCAACAAGAGTTCCAAGTGCACTAAATGCAGCAGGACTGCTGTTTAATTTCCTTTCCAGCTCAGGTGCTTCAGACAAATACCAAATGCCACAAGAGGAACACAGGTATGGCACCGCTTGGCAACCTCTCTGAGGTATCTTTACCAAGCTGTTCCCTGACCTCACTTGAGCATGCAGCACGTGAGGAAATGTACAATATGTGACCTCCTGTATGAGAGATCCAGCCAGTGAACAGGGCAAGCAAGTGTCTTATTGAAACACTGTGCATTGATGCAAATGAACCAATTTCCTGGCATTTGCTTTTCAAATTTCAAAAATCACAGTGCTGGGTCATTTGGGGAAAACAAACCTCCTCCAACTTCCAATCCTCTCAGAATGGTACATTACCTCTCCTCTCGCCCTGTGAGAATCAGACAAATGATCTGCAGTCAAGGTCGGGTGTAATTACTAAAGCCATGGACACAATTAGCATCAAAATATTATGTCATACATACAGTATATGTGTTTCCCTGTCTATTTGTTAAACTCAGTCTAGGAGAAATTTAATTTTAAGGATTAAAGAACTAGTTAAAATATTTAAAGTACTTATTTCTATATCTTAATTCATGGATTGATTTCTTCTAGAACAAGCTAAATTTTTCCCACCAATTTCATCAAGCTCTTTTGGACAAACATTAAACCTTTGAGATAGCTTCAATTCTGCTGCTTCAATTACTACTTAGTTGTACCAAACTGTAGACTTTTTAGTATATGTGGATATGCAAAAGAGATCTACAGTTCAATCTAGAAACCAACCCCAAGCACTGAGGCATGACTAGGATTGTGAAGGGCAAGAGCAGCCAACTAACTCGGGAATTGAGCGATCAGATATGGAATAGCTCATTTAGTGCAAAGGCTCTGGACAGCTGGTGAAGGAAAGTGGCAGAGCTACAAGCAATGACAGGCTCTAGAGACAGTGACTACATTAGCAACATGATGTATATACAGTGACTCATATTTTTCCCCCTTCAGCCATGCTCACATAAATTGCAACAGCATCAGAAATAATAACTAAGGAGAGATATGAAATATCAATGATATATTTTTAATTTTCTCAACATTGGGACATTTGTTATAATTTAGTGGAAGTCACATGGCATAGTAGAAAACAGCACAGGGATTTGAGATCTGATAAACCTTGGTTTAAATCCTGTCTTTGACCCTTACTGGTTTTGTGACCTTCAAATGATTACTTAAACCATTTCTTCCCTATAAAATCATGATAATAACACACACATTACTTGACTATGGTTGAAATCATAAATAATATATGTGCTAATTAAAAACAATATCACTTGTATACCAAATGCTAATTATAGATGTGGATGTATATAAGTGTAGACTTCCTGAGTGTATTACATTCGGCTAGATGCTTGAACTAAAATTTAGATAAACTGCTAATAGACTGATAAGGCTGATTTCATTTCAGTTGTGTGGTTTCAGGGCTTAGTTTCCTCAAAGGACAATTATTAAAGTTAAAGATAATTCAAACCCTTTATTTACTAAATTTCATAATAATAAAAGATGATTACTCAATGACAGCCTGCAGCCATAACCCTGTGGCATCAGATCTTGGAAGCTAAGCAGGGTCAGGCCTGGTTAGTACCTGGATGGGAGACCGCCTGGGAACACTAGAAGCTGTAGGCTGGGAGAAGGACCTGGCAACCCCCTCCCAAAAATCAATCTGCCATTGAAAACCCTATGAACAGCAGAGAAGCACTGACAATAGTGTTTCCCCTGTTGTACAGAGGGTCACTATGAGTCCGATACCGACTCTATGGCACCTAACAACAACAACAAGTCAATGACAAATGCCTACCATTAGGAGGAGCTCCAGAGTGCTTCATTCCTGTATACTTCTTTTAGGATGTTTAGTTCAGTTGGTAGAGTGCTGCTCTGAGCATTCTGAAGCCCTGGGTTTGATCCTCAGCACTGCAAAAATGGGAGAAAGGCATGAAAATCCACTCCCAAAGAACTTCTGAAAACAATCAGCCTCTGAAACCCAATGAATAGCAGAGAAGCACTGACATAGTGTAGGGCTTGACAAAGGGTCTGGGAGTGTTTAATTCTGTTTTACATCAATGGCACCTAACAACAACAACAACAACAACAACAACCCACAACAGATGGATTCAATCAAAGACCAGGTCAGGGCCCCAGTGCAGTTCCTTAAAACTCACATCTCTACTGCAGACTTTCTTGAGATTCATGACCCTAGGGCCTTAAACTCACAAAGAATTGTAAAATAAGAGCCTACTTCAATATGAAGGAGCAAATATCTGAGAAAGCCTAAGATTTGCCTAATTCTACTCTGAAGGCTCAAGTAGGGAAAAAGAAGAAACACTTTTTTTTTAACATATACATCATTATATTTACTTTTTGTTTTGTTTTTGTTTTTGATTATTGTTGTTATTATTTTTGTTGTTGTTGTCCTGGTCTTTTCTTCTTAATGGAATGGTAATGTTTTCATGTTTTGAGGGCTGTGATTTAGAAATAAGTTTAAGAAGAAAGAGTTCAAATAGAATTCTTGCCCTATGTGGTGCTAGATTTTGTCTGTTTAGTTTCAGTGAGAAAAGTCTTTGCTGCCTCATAGAGATCAACCTGGTACACAAGGAAATTGCATTAAGACTTGAACACAGAACTTCAGAGTTGTCCATATTAGTATAAGCTACATTGTAACTGATTCCTTCAAAGGATTAATTACTGCATATTTGAGTTTTCAAATTCCTAGTTCCTTGGCAACAAATAATTCTATAAATCAATTTCTTTTATAGGCAGCTGGCATGTGCTCAGATCTCAGATTTAAATCTTGGCTCTTCCATTTACTAATTGTATTAGTATGGGCATGTCACTTAATCTTTGCATGTATTTTTCCTAATCTATAAAATTGCAGTTATAAAAATGCATCCCTTATAAGTTTATTAATTTACATACACATCAAATTTGGATTAAGTCTCTACTACTTGGTAGACACTGATGGAGGTTTAAGAATGTAATATTGAACAACAAACTCTCAGCCTGTTTATGCTGTATTCTAGAATAGAACTTTGAGAATATATATATATATATACATATATATATACACATACGTATACATATATACATATATATACATACATATATACATATATACATATACATATATATACATACATATACATATATATACATACATATATACATATATACATATACATATATATACATATATGCATGTATATCAGTTAAAGTAATATGAAGCAAAGTAAAAGAAATGCAAAGATAGCAAAATCATCTCTGAAAGAGAAGCCGTGAAATATTAGAAGGAAATTTGTTTTAGGCTATGAGAAAATAAAGAGAGAAAGGTCTTGAAATGCTCTATGCTGGATATTTTTAAAAGAATTTTCAATGCTGAGGGTTAAATCCAGGACCTCACACATGCTAGCACAATCTACCACTGAGCCTCATACCACAATCCCTTTTAAAATTATTAATTTTGAAACAAGATCTCAATAAGTTGCACAAGCTGGATGAGGCCTTGAAACTATGATCCTCCTGCCTCAGCTTTCTGAATCCACAATTCTGAAACCACAATTCCCAGCACGGACATATTGAAAGATAAACAGAAATGTTAGTGTTGCTGAAATGGTAAGAACAAACACAAAGTGAACAGAGAAGATTCAGAAAGGTCAAAGGACAGATGATGTGGTGTCCTTTTAGACCACCAAAAGAACTTCAAATTTATTCTAATCATTGGGAGAAAATATGTCCCTTTGTGCAGAGGGTAAAATGTGACTTTCATCTTGACCACATGTGGATAATGGTACACAGTATAGTCAAGAGTGATTATAGGAAATATTGAAAGATATTAGTGGCACATCCAATTATTACAGTACAGTGCGTGGAAGAAGTATAGAAGTTAATGAGGAAAAGTAAGATTAGAATCTTAGAGATAGGTTGCCTGTAGATTGTGAAAGAAATGCAAATCTGGAGGGTTTTGCTTTCACGTAAATAGCAATTTTGGGAAAGAAAGAAGAATCAGGTACATCAAGAGTTCTATTTGAGATTGCTTGATATTAAAGGAGCAACTTAAAAACATTTTACTAAATATTAAGATGTTGAAACTGTTTTGTACAGAGTAAGAAATGAAAGGATTATAGCAATTATTTCTATTACTATTTGTGCCTTGTTGTCTGACATAATATTGATAGAAAGGGTGGATATGTGTGCAGAAAATGAAGGATAACAGTGCTGCATGAGAATAACAGGGTCCCAGTACTGACAACTGCAATTATTCTGGACAAAATTCCCTGAGGGAGTTGCAGCATCTGGCATTTGTTGGCCTGGCATGTAGTAAGAGGGATAGATATGTGAAAGATGGGAATTCAGAGATTTCTAGGACAATTCTTTGCAAATCTCATTAGTAGCAAGATTAAAATTAATTTAAAAACTTTAACAATTCAAAGCAATGTATATGCCTTGATAAAATGTTCTACTTTACAGTCATCTACTGATTTTTGTTGTTGTTGTTGTTAGGTGCTGTCAAGTCGAGTCCGACTCATAGCAGTCCTCATAGGGTTTTCAATGGCTGACTGTTTCAGGATTGCCTTGGGAGTGGATTGCCAGGTCCTTCTCCTATTTTTGTGGTGCTTGGAATTGAACTCGGGACCTCAGAGGCTGCAGCGCAGAGCTCCACCAACTGAGCTAAATCCCAGCCCCTACTGATTTTTACTCCCTGTATAATCAATACTACTTTTACATTTAGTCCTCATATAGTATGGTGTTTTATCTCACCTGGAATTCTTCTAATATTATGTGATGCTTAGTTTTTATTGTTAATTAAATTGGATTAAGAAATATCTAGGGGATGTGTGAGGCACACCTCTGGGTATGTCCATGATGGTCATTTCCCATTTCTTAGTGAATGGATTAATCTCTTGATGGATTCATAATATGATGGCATTACTGGGAGGGAGTGAAAGTAGGAGGTGAGGCCTGGGTGGAGAAAATACTTCACTGGTGAGTTGTTCTGGGGTTATGGCTCACTCTGGCCCCTTCTTCTATTGCATTTCTCTGCTTCCTCTGTGCCATGATGTGAACTGCTTTACCAGGCCTTTCCTGCCAGGATGGACTGAATCTTTTGAAAACATGATCCAAGATAAGTCTTCCTCCCTTAAATTGTCTATGTCAAGTATGCTGGTAACAGTGACAAAATGTAACTAATACAACTTTTGTCATGCTTGGAAGTATGGTCAAATTTATGTCAAAGACTGCCACGGAGTTCCAAATAGTTCTTTAAACTGTTGTTAGTGACAGAGGCTAAAACACTTACAGCATAAAGGAATACACAGGTACTAACAGCTGCTTCTAATTAATTTTAGGAGATATTTGTAGACATTTTATTCTAACTATCGAGAAAATACTGTCTACCCCTATCTCCTTACTTTATTAATTATCAGCAGTTTCTATAATTGCTTTAGAACTTTTTTTAAAAGAACAGATATTGTAGATGCAACTGAAATCCTTTATACTCCCTTCTAGGGCTGGGATTTAGCTCAGTTGGTAGAGTGCCGCTCTGCAGTCTCTGAGCTCCCGAGTTCGATTCCCAGTACCATAAAAAATGGGAGAAGGACGTAGCAACCCACTCCCAAGGCAATCCTGAAACAACCTGCCATTGAAAACCCTATGAGGGTCACTATGAGTCGGATACTGACTCGACGGCACCTAACAACAACAACAACAACAAATATTCCCTTCTCAGCTCTTGTTTTTCTCTTTCATCTGAAAGAAAAGAACCATAGAGATTTTATGTTTACTTCTCCCATTCATCTTTCCAAGTTCTAGTATGTAAGTAGGCACTCAAATATTTGTATCATTTTCAAGTTTGTAGATTTATCTAGAGTAATAATCTACAATCTAATAATTTTATTCAACCATGTATTTGTAAAAGTTACTCATCTTGACATAAACTCTTCTTGGTCATTTACTTTTATTTTTGGAAAGTGCTATCATGAGTTGATGTGATATACTAATCCATTCCCCCATTTGATAGAACTTTAATTCATTCCAGTTTTTCAATATTAAAAATGATGTTCCAGCTGGGCACTGTGGCACATGCCTGTAATACCAGTAACTTAGGAGGAGAAAGTAGGAGGGTTGTGACTTTGAGGCTAGAGGCAGCCTCTGTAATTTAACCAGACCTTGTCTCAAAATAAAGAATGAGCTGGGGATGCAGCTTCAGTGGTAGAATGCTTGCAATCATGCCTGAGGCCCTAAATTCAATCCCCGAGGACTGGAAATAAAAAATGTTACAGAGAACTTTTTTCCTACTTGTTTTCCTTGTGCTCAAATTCAAAATTCTCTTCCATGCATAGAATGTCCCCAGTGTGATAAAAATATATTTGGGGTGTGCCAATATGGTAGTACCCTGAGGCCTCAGAACAGCTGGTGAAAAGGGAGAATGGAGCACAGTCCTATTGACTCATTGTTGGTAGGTGCTGTAGAGTCAGTATCCGACTCATAGCTACCCTGCTGTACAACAGGCGAAACACTATTGTCATTGCTCTCTGTTGTTCATAGGGTTTTCAATGGCAGATTGTTTTTTGGGAGTGGGTTGTCAGGTGTCTCTCTCAAGCCTACAGTACCTGGTATTCCCAGGCAGTCTCCCATCCAAGTACTAACCAGGCCCGACCCTGCTTAGCTTCTGAGATCTGATGGGATCAGCTGCAGGCTTCTTCAAATACTAGTATTTTCTACATTCTTTGTGTGATGACAAAATATTTGGGAAACATCCATTTAGCTTGTATAGCTGAAATTAGAATCTCTAATGATAAGATAATGGGGCTTAAATACAAATAAGATCATGTGCCTGGCACAGAATGGAGAAGTGTTTCAATCTGCTGTTCATAGGGTCGCTATGAGTTGGACTAGACTGGATGGAACCTAACAACAACAACAACAATGATAAGATACACAGAAAAGAGTTAACCCTCCTAAAATCTCAGCACTTCAGAGGTGGAGGCAGGAGGACCATGAGTTTAAGACCAGCATGGGCTACAAAGCAAGTACAAGGCCCATCTGAGCTACATAGTGAGACCCTGTCTGAGAAAAACCAGGAGCTGGGGACATAGCTTAGTGGAAGAGCACTTGCCTCACATATGCACTGCCCTATGTTTGATCTCTGACATTGGGAAGAAAAGAAAAATGTAGCAAGCCTGACTATATCCTTTCAAATCTATTGCTTACAAGGTTAGTCCTTACCAGGTGTCTGGGCACTTGGGTTTCATGAGGCCTTTACCATTACTAGAATTTATATAGGTGGCTTGCTGTGTCTAAACTCTTTGTGTAAACACTGTGGATTATACTGAATGCCCATTTCCCAACCAGCAAGCTAGAATTTGGGTATGTGCTAGGCAGAGGGTGCTTAAATGACTAGGTCCCAGTAAAAACCCTTGCCACTGATCCCCTAACAACTTTCCTTGGGTGAAAATATTTCATGTGTTGTCACAACTTGCTCTTAGGGGAATTAAGCATATCCTGGTTAAGGCTACTCGAAGCTCTGAGAATCTGCACTTGATCTCTTTTAGACATTGCTCAGTGTGCCTTTTCTCTTTGCTAATTTTGGCCTGTGTCCTTTGCTGAACTAAACTGTACCTGAGGACACTGCTGTACTGAGATCTCCTGGGGGTAGGAATCTTCAAATCTGAATGTGGTGTAGGGGAATCTCCCAACATATAGAGCATTGTTTTCCTTATTGCACAAGCTTCACTCAATACAGTCTGGATTTTGAAATTGTAAGCCAGTTACATGCTCTTGCAAACCAGAAGACTTAAGTCCTTTGCATGGATCCCAGAGTCTTTAGTTGAGGTCCTCTGAAAAAAGGAAACGTCCTTCTACATTGTGAATTAGCAACAGCTGGGTAGAGGGGAGAACCTCTGGGCCATAATTTCTGACATCCTTTGATTTTCTGAGCATGCCCAGGAACCCATTTGTGTACTCATTCATTTAGTGTCAGATCATAATGTTTTTTCCGCTTCAGAAATCTATTTGTAGCTGGATTCCAAGCTACAAACATTTGAGTCATACCTTTCAGCACAATGCATTGTCATTTTTAGAGTAGACCTGACACTTCTGGAAGCTTCATTAGCTTTTACCTAGTCCGTGAGTGATTTTAGCAAACAGTTTCCATGATAAATCTTATTTTCTCAAGTAGATTATAAATTTCTTGAAGATAAGGAGACATGATATAAGGAGCTAATAAAGTGTCATATTGATATCTGACATGGTGGTAGGTGTATAGTAGCTATACACACACACACAAACACACACTATTGCTAAGTAAATAGAATTATTATGGACAAAAAGATAGCAATTATTTGTTTGCTTATTTCAAAGTACAGAGATACATTACCAAGGGCAAGACATTTTATGATGATTTTCTTTTTCCCTAAATTTTTGTATAAAATTCCTCCCAAATACCTTATCTGGGATCATTGGAGACTGAGAAAGTCCATAGGCTTGTATGGCTTTCTGACTTACAAAAACAATAATGCCTCACTGTTTAGAAATGGCTTTTTAGAGTATTCTGATCCAATTTCACTTTCAAGGCTTTGCTAGCTGTAGTCCTTCCCTCTTCTATTTAGTTCACAGCATCCACTTAGATGCTTTACAGTAATTGTTAAAATAGTTGCAGTTGAAAGAATTGTGTTGCCCATGGATGGAACATATGTCGCCTCCATTAGAGCTCACTTGAAAATTAAGAGTTTGGATGTCAGAACCAGGACAAACCTTAATGACCTGACACTCAGATCATCAATTTATTTCCATTATGAGAAGAAAGGAATGCTTTCAGCAAAGTCAAATAGAATACTGGATAGTCCAACAAAAAATAATTATTGAATAGGAAAGATTAATAACTAGGTAGTACTTTTTGTTGTGATACTTCACTGAACATAAGTGAAAATACTAATGTATTTTTTAAAAAAACAGAATGAGCTCTAGAAAAAACAAATTTGTTTTAGTGATGTCTTCGGTGAATTACTCTTGTAAGTTAAGTTTGACAAAACACCAATTTACTGAGTGTCAATGAATTCTTTAACTTCAGATAAGAAAACCTATGTCTTACTGGCAAAGTCAGAATTCAACCTCAGGTCTCCTGATTTCTAAAACTGTTTCCTGAAACATAGGGTTTCTTCTACTGCTAAATATTATTATTCCATAATGAGAAAGATATGGCACCTCAAAACAAAGGAAATGCTACTGGCACTTCAAAACAAAGTAAAAGCTCTGACCAAAATTAAGAATAAGTCCATTGCTTAATCTGAAGTTTTATTCTCTAGTCTAAGTAATAGGATCCCCTACCCATGGACAGGTAAGAAATGGATGCACAAAGAACAGGAGCAGAGCACTAGAACATACCTCTGCTACTCTTTTGTCTATTTCCCTTTGTTCATCACACCTGTTCTGCGCACTTACGACCACTCAGTTTTGTTATATGGACTGTTGCTTCTAAGTGAAGGATGTAGCCAATCCTTGGTAGCCAATAAGTTTTTGAAGTGAGAAGTGCAATTTTGTACTGAGAATTGCTATTCCAATTTCAGTAAGACAACTTATCTCACTAAAAAGCAAGTGATATACTATTTTATTCAGTTTTCTGACTAAGGACAGAGAGAATGATTTATGGAAGAAAATTACAACAAACTATAATATATGTGCTCAGCCAAATGAGAGTGATACATGACAGGTTTCCACCTACATAAATCGAACATCTTGGGAGGAATAAATATGGGGAAAATGATTAAAATAAAACATTGTATTCCAACTAGAGAGAAAAAAAGGGACTTGTAAATATTAGCGTAAGTAAGCAAGTAATATGGTGAGAAGGGAGACAATGAGGTGCAGAAAGTAAAATGGACATGCCTTTTATTGAGATACCTGGTTTGAGGCAAGAACTTTTGGAGGAGGGCAATGTATTGGTGCAATACAAGAGGTTCGTTGGAGTCATAAAAGGGAAGGGGCAGAGAAAGGTAACTGGTGAGAGAGAATATCACCAATAATTTTCACCACATTCCTTAAACATCAACATAGGAATTATCCCAGGCTGCCCTTTGCCTAATGAAGAAATATTTTATTCTAAATGCAACAAAAGTATATTGGACTCCTAAAACATTATGTGAGAACTTTTTTCTTCAATGAAAGTATTGGAATCTTCTGATCATGAAAGAAGAAATTTGACATGACATGATTGTTTAAAAAGTTTTGAAAACATTAATTATCCAAGTCTTCAATTTCCCTAAAATAAAATATAAATCATTTTATTTAAAGAAGTTAAATGAACTTTGGCAAAAGATAAGCTATTCATTAAATATTAGAATACTTCATATGAGTGATAATTACAGCAATAAAGCTCACCAGAAAATAAGAAGAAAAAGAAGGAAAAGAATTATATAAATCCTTCTTTTATTAGGCCTATACATCTTTTTACCAGCTAGTACAAAACTGTATAAAAATTGTTCACAATAATCCTCCCCTCTGACTCTCTTTACCCACCAATAACTTATTTGCTTATTAGATCAGGCAATGATTTGCAGAAATGTCATTTAGTGAGGGTCTTTCTGCAATGCTATTGCATTATTGCACACTTTCCAGCCAGCCGGTGGTGAGGTTTTGAACTGAGGTATGCAATTTTGTCCTTAGAGTTGCCATTCCAGTCTCAGTAAAAAAAAAAAAAAAAAATCATGCTAGAAAGTGGATGGCAATTTTATTCAGTTTTCTTAAGGACAGTGGGATTGATTTATGGGCAGTGATTGAAAGAAACCACAACAGGTGTGGCTTTGCTAAATGAGAACTGTAAATGACAGCTATCTGATAATATTTAACAGCTGAACAGCCTAGGGGCAGAAAATAATTTTAGCCAGGTTAAAATGAGTATTGGGGAGGGGGGACATTCTTTAAAAAAGAGAAAATCAGGTAATCTAACTAGCTAGAAATGCTGCTTTAAATTAGCTATCATGGAAGACAGAGGGACTGCCAAATATATAATTTTTAAATGCAGGTTATGTAAGGCATTCTTACACTTTGAAATGGAATGTCCATCTCAAATGATACTGCCTATGAATATGCTAATGGAGAATGGTATGTCCTAGTATGCAAATGACTTCTATAATTCAAAAGTTCTTAGAGACTGCTGGCTATTATGACTTAGGGCTTATTAAACTTTAATAAACAGAATTTTTATATAATTAATTTGGAAAACATGGGAAGTTTTTAAATTTCAATACAGTAAACAAATGGCCATTTGCAACTGGCAAAATCAAGAACCAAAATGCAGAGTTTTTGAATAATACTAGTTTAGAAACCTATATAAGACACCTAATATATATAAGGGGCCTGCAGCCATAGCCCTGTGGCATCCGATCCCGTCAGATCTTGGAAGCTAAGCAGGGTCGGGCCTGGTTAGTACCTGGATGGGAGACCGCCTGGGAACACCAGAAGCTGTAGGCTTGGGAGAAGGACCTGGCAACCCCCTCCCAAAAATCAATCTGCCATTGAAAACCCTATGCACAGCAGAGAAGCACTGACAAT
>VMDO01005638.1:0-19810 GCA_007922755.1 Pedetes capensis | reverse complement strand
TATATATAAATTTTTTCCTTGTATTTATTGCCTAACCTCCTCTCCTTTTTTACTCACTACTTACAGTAGTTTTCTGTAAGTTTTAGGTCTCAATATCCCAATTTTTCTTTGAGTACTATTTGGGATCTCTGAACAACAACAACAAAAACCTAAATCTCTTGCAACTATCATTTTGCTTTTGCTTCGGCTGAGATCTAATCTTTAGTATTTGCTGTGTTGAAGAGAAGTGATGGTAAATTCCATTATTCTTTATAAAAATGCAAATATCATTTTTCCCATATAATCATGTTATTTTATTTGATATAATCAAATTTGATATATATATATTTCTCTCAGCAAAATTGATTTCCTTATATGCTATAATGTATGTTTTACCAAAGAGAATTTTATTGTGCCTACAAATGATGTTTTTATAGACTATCTCCTTTTTCTCTGAAAGATTTTTGTATTTTTTCTTTACTCTTGCTGTTTTGCCATTTTAGTGTATCTTCATCCTTTCGACTGAGTACAGTTTTGACTTAATGTTACTGATTTCAACTTTCAACAAATTCTACCTTTCGTATATTTTCTCTCCCTTCTATCTTCTTTTGTGACTTCATATAAGACATTTGATAATGCCTCTGATTATTCCTCCAAATCTCATCACTGCTATTTGCTTTTGTAGTCTAAGACTTTTTGAACTCACATTATTTTCTAATTCACTATATCTCTCTTCTGCCTGCAGCTATAGACCTGTGGCGTCTGATCCCATCAGATCTCAGAAGCTAAGCAGGGTGGGGCCTGGTTAGTACTTGGATGGGAGACCGCCTGGGAACACCAGGTGCTATAGGCTTGGGAAACAGACCTAGCAACTCACTCCCAAAAAGCAATCAGCCATTGAAAACCCTATGAACAGCAGAGAAGCACTGACAATTCGTCTGTTGTATGTAGGGTTGCTATGAGACAAATATGGACTCGACGGCACCTAACAACAACAACAACAAATATCTCCTTTCATGTAAATTCTGTCCTAGAATTTATAATTTTTATATATTTATATATAATTTATATTTTATATATTTATATATAATTTTATATATCTTATATATTAATTTTATATTATACTTTTTTAATGAGCAAAAGTCCTTTGTGTGTATTAGGATTCATTCTTTGTGTTGTTAATATTATGGATTAATAAATGCATAATGACATATATCCTCCATTATGACATCAGTGTTAGCTCTTGGTGTTGTTAGGTGCCGTCGAGTCTGTATCCAACTCATAGCAATCCTCATAAGGTTTTCAATGGCTGACTCTTTCGGGATTGCCATAGGAGTGGATTGCCTGGTCCTTCTCCCATTTTTGCAGTGCTGGGAATTGAACTTGGGACCTCAGAGACTGCATCGGAGCACTCTACCAACTGAGCTAAATCCCAACCCAATATTATCTCTAGTACCCTAAAAACTTTCTTTGCTCTACCTGTTCATCCCTCTCTCCTATTTTACCTCTGGCAATCATGGCTCTTCTTACTCACTCAATAGTAGAGACATTTCAAGAATGTCAAATCTTTGAATCAATGTTGTTGTTGTTAGGTGTTGTTAAGTAGCTATCGGACTCATAGCGACCCCCATAGGGTTTTCAATGGCTGACTGTTTTGGGATTGCCTGGGAGTGGATTGCCAGGTCCTTCTCCCATTTTTGCAGTGCTGGGAATTGAACTCGGGGCCTCAGAGACTGCAGCGCAGCGCTCTACCAACTGAGCTAAATCTCAGCCCTTGGAATCACTAGTGTGTAGTATTTTCAAACTGGTTTCTTTAAAAAAACTTCATGCATACTTAGAGTTTTTCCAGGTATATTAATTGCATAATAGTTCATTTATTTTTATCACTGAGCAGAATTCTCTAGTATGGATGTACTACTGTTTATGCATTCATTTCTCTTTCAAAGGAAGTATTGGATACTTCCAAACTTAGGCAATTATTAAAGCTTCAGCAAACATCTATGTTCAAGTTTTGTATTAATATAAATTTTAAATTCATCTGGGTAAATATGAAGGAACACAATGCTGGATTTTTTTTGAAAGAATGTGCTCAAGTTTACAATCACCTATCAAACTGTTTTTCAAAGTGGCTGTACCATTTGCATTGACACCAACAACAAATGTGAGTTCCTTCTGATGTCTTTGTCAACATTTTCTTTTGTATTTTTCATTTAAGTCTTCCTAAACAACAACAACAATATAGAAATGTCTCAGTATTATTTTGTCAATTCCTTGGTGAGGAGTGATTTTGAGCATTTTTATTGCATTTATTTGGCATCTACCTATCTTCTTTCATGATATATCTCTTCAGACCTATGGACCATATTTCAATTAGGTTGTTTGTTTTGTTATCATTGATTTTTAAGAGTTCTTTGTATATTTTGGATAATAGTTATCTATCAGGTAAGTGTTTTGTGAAGATATTCTCCAAATTTTTATCTTATTTTTTGATTCTCATCACAATGCCTTTGCAGAGCACAAAACTTCTATGCAGGCTTTTTAGATATAACTTTTCACTGAATATGCTTTTAATGTATCTAAAATAAGTTACTTTATATCAGTTTTATACTTTCACATATCTCATTTTAGTGTATGGTCCATTTTGAGTTAATTTTTTGTAGGTGACTTTTGATTTGTGTGTGTGTGTGTGTGGTGGGGTGGGGTGGGTGTGCATCTGGATGTTCACTTGTTCCCAAACTATTTGGTGAAAAGACAATCTTTTTTCAATTGAATTTCCTTTGCTCTTCTATAGAAGACTAGTTAGATTTATATATTTATTTATTTATTTGTTTATTTATTTATTTATTTATTTATTTATTTTCCAGTACTAGGGTTTGATTCTAAGGCTTAACATGTGAAACAAATGCTCCAACATTGTGCTGTGCCCCCAGACCCTTTTTATTTTTATTTTTTTGAGACAGAGTCTTACAAACTCATACAGGAGATCTTTGGCCTCAAACCTGAGATTCTTCTGCCTCAGTATGCTGATTAGCTGAAATTATAAGTTTGAGGCATGGTGCCCAGCTTCAGTTGGTTTTATTTTTATTCATATAGTTCTGTCCTCTCTATTTTGTTGTATTTCTCTGCTTATCTATACTTTTCCCAATAGTACAGTGTTTTAATTACTGAATAAGTTCAAGCCTCTGACTTCAATATTATATTGGCTTTTCTAGGTATTTTTGCTTTCATATATGAATTTTAGAATCAGGTTTTTGATAGTCACATAATAAATAAATAAGAATTTTGATTGAGATTGCATAGAATCAATAGACAGATTTGGGAAAAACTGATGTTTTGACAATACTGAATCTCCCTATTCATAACCATGAACTATGTCTCCCTTTAGCTAGACCTTTTTTCCTTTCACAGGAGTTTTATAATTTTCTTCATATAGTTCTTGTGAATATTTTGTTAAATTATGCCCAAGTATTTTCTTATTTTGTGCATTGAATTAAACAGTATGGTGCTTTTAATTAAATTAAAGTTTGTTGTTGTTATATAAGGAAATGATTAATTGTCATATGTTAACTTTGTACCCTTCACATTGTTATAAATAATGGAAGAAGAGGCAGAAGAGGTTGGAAATATGAGAGGCCTTCAACGTACCAATACTGGCTCTTGAAGGAAGGCAGCCATGAACCAAGGAATGTAGGAAGCATCTTGGGACTAGGAATGCTCTGCATGTAATAGCTAGCAAGGAAAAAAAGTATTACTGTCGTATAACCACAAGGAAATTAAACCTACCAACATTAAATGAGGAGGAAAAGGGTTGTTTCTCTTAACCTTTCAGAAAGGAGTGCAAGCCTGCCAACATCTGGATTTTAGCTTGATGCAATTTTCAGTGAGATGTCTAATCAATAGAACAATTAAGTAACAAATTTGTGTTGTCTTAAGCTACTAAGATTTTGATGATTGTTTATGGCAACAATAGGAAACTGATGTAATCTATGAGTCAAGTCTCTTATGGTTACAAGCAAGAGAAAATAATCTCAATTGCTTTTGCATAGATGCAGCTTATTAAAATTATGTTTGCCAATTCACAGAATTTATGAGAGGTCTCTCAGGCCAACTTTAAAGCAAATTGCAAAAGATCAAAGTTCCAAACCAGCCAATACAACTGGTTTGGTAATGAATTTAGTGTTTCAAGTAGCCATAAATAAATCACTGCTATCTCTCCCAATTCAACTTTGACACCAAGAACTTGCCTTGCAACAATTGGTAAAGGGCTGTCGCTGACACTATAATTCCAATCATCTAATCCCCAACATTTCTGCCATCACATGCAGCAGTAAAAACAGAAGCCCCATAGAGAATAATTTTTGAAATAGCATTCTTCTAAATTGATGGCTGTTTGATTTATTCTCATGGACAGGCCCTAGATATATTTCTATCATTGTTTCATGGATTTCCTAGCATCTGAGTTTCTATTCATATATTAAAGAAATAAGAGTAATTATGTTGATATATCATGAAAGTTATGTATTATTTCAAATATCTTGTGTGTCATTTTGATAGAGGCAAAATGCACTACCTAGGGAATTCAGGATAATATGTCTGGAACAGAAAGACAGGTGAAAATAGAGTTATGATATGTGAATATAAATAATAAAAATAGGTTGAATTTATATAATGGAGTAAAATAAAATAATAGTCAAGATTAATCTAAGTATGCAATGATCTATTTTGCTTAGGTTATAGAACTTTATCCCTCTACTAATGACATCACTCCTTCAGCCATACCACTGTTGGTCTCATCCCATCAGATCTTGGAAGCTAAGCAAGGTCAAACCTGGTTATTACTTGGATGGGAGGCCACCTGGGAACACCAGGTGCTTTAGGCATGGGTGAAGAACCTAGCAACCCACTCCCAAAAGACAATCAGTCATTGAAAACCCAATGAATAGCGGAGAAGCAGTGACAATAGTGTTTTGCCTGTTGTACATAGGGTCACTAAGGGCCAGACACCTAATAATAACAACAACAATGACATTATAATAAAAACATATTGATTAACAATGACCATGGGCCATTCAAGGCAAAATCTTAAAAGTTCTTTTTGGAATATATTAAGGAGCATGTCAGAATATGTCTAAAGTAGAAGATAAAGAAGGCATTCATGCAGAGGAGAATTTGGATGGAAATACAGTAGATTCTTTCTATTTAATGTACGATATTTTTTTGTTGTTGTTACTAGGAGATTGATCCAAAGCCTAATGCATGTAGGGCAAGTGATACACCACTGAGCTGCAACCCCAGTCATTTTTTATTTTTTTATTTTTTTATTTTTGAGACAGAGCCTCACTATGTTGCATAGGCTGCCTCTGGCCTCAAATTTATGAACCTCCTGTTTCTGCCTCCTGAGTCATGGGATTACTGGTTTGCACCACAGCATCCTCCTGTTGTTGGGTTTATAAAGTTTCCAAGTACACTGAATTAGAGAATGCTGGACTATTGTCTGGGGAGAAATATAAGATTAGATTCCTATAAGTCTCTAGTCAAAATATTTTCATCAATTGATTAACACATGACTTGCTCTATGTGTATTTCTGTTTAAAGATCCCCTATTTAGTATATTTCACTGGCTCATTGACGTTGAACTCACACCCAACAACACTATAACTCATCTAAAAAGTCTACCTAACACATTTACTTTCTCTGTATAGTGCATCACAGCCTTCTTGCCATAGTAACACTAGTTAGACTATGGTTGAGGGCCATTTCAAACACCAAAATTATACACAAAAAAGCAGAAAATATGTGAGAAACATAGTACTACATAGAAAGAAAAAAGGACTTTTTTTTTTAGATTTTGAAAGTTGCAACAGAAAGCAGAGGGCTGTCTTGTTGAACTATCTTATGATAATGTGAAAGTAGAGTGACTCAAAGTTTTTGACATGATACATGTCTGGAAAGGACTGTCAAAGTGCCATGAGTAGTGATTTGAGGATTAAAAAATAAATTTTGGCAAGTTGTTGAATTTTCAAATAAGGAATCAGAGAATAATGAGAACCTACAGAAACATGCTAGCATATAGCTACTTGTTATTTCTCCCACTAACATTGTATGTACAGTATAAATCAACCCACTTCCCTTACATCCAGGTTGCCTCACCTGTCCTTGTTAATGTCATACTCAGTAAGAAGCCTTACCTGTAATCAGGCAGTGAGCTCAATTTTATATATAACATAAAATTGGGAATAAATGGCCAGTAAGAGGGGACTAGGATTTGGCTCAGTTGGTGGAGCACTGTGCTGCAGTCTCTGAGGTCCTGAGTTACAATTCCCAGCACCGCAAAAATGGGAGAAGGACCTGGCAATCCACTCCCAAGGCAATCCTGAAACAGTCAGCCAT
Organism: Pedetes capensis; assembly: GCA_007922755.1. Lineage (NCBI taxonomy): Eukaryota > Metazoa > Chordata > Mammalia > Rodentia > Pedetidae > Pedetes > Pedetes capensis. Next base: position 13,441 of record VMDO01005638.1, on the reverse strand, counting down.
TGAAAACCCTATGAGGGTCACTATAAGTTAGATACTGACTTGACAGCACCTAACAACAACAACAAGAGGGGACTGGAGAATAGTTTATGTAACACTTAAAAATGATACCCCCTGCACTCACATTTCTAATGATAAATTAAATTCAGCACAGAGTGTAGTGTTGCCTATTTTGTTGCTGTTGTTAGGTGCTGTCATCAGGTGTAACTCATAGTGACCCTCCTAAGGTTTTCAATGGCTGTTTTCGGATTGCTTTGGAACTGGATTGCCAGGTCCTTCTCCCATTTTTGAGGTAATGGCAATCGAACCAAGGGCCTCAAAGAGTGGATCATGGTACTCTACAAACTGAGCTAAACCCCAGCCCTGTTGCCTACTTTAATAACATGTTAATCTATATGAAATATTTTTTTCTATGTTTAAGGGTTAGATTTTCACCCACGTTGTCATTGTCCTTCCCAAGTAGTCAACCTTGAGGTACTGTACTTTTAAATAATTTATTTATATTTGCTTATGTTATTTTTAAAAATTTTACTATGGTGATTAAATTTTATTATACTTAAAATAGATAAAAAATTTAAAAAATTAGGGGATTAAGATTAATTCTATGAATTATTGGTCATAGTCATTGTCCATATGCAAAGCTGCCTTTTCTCTTCTGTCCCTATTTCTGTTTATTTTCTTGTCATTTTTAGTTACCATTCTCATGCTTTTAATCAAATTAAATAACCATAAGTCAAAATATTGCAATAGCTAAATTGAATTCACCCTGAAGTACACGAAAATTTGCTTCTTACACATTGGTAAACACTAAAATTTGAAGGCATTTTTTTAAGACCAAAATATCAAATAAGGAACATTGTATAAATGTTCTTATTTGAGCTTTAAATATGTGATGTTAGTAAATATAATTCTCATTTTATATAGGTATGAAACACTGAAACAGAGATTTACTTAATTGATCTAAGAATGCTCATCTAGTAAGGGGTAGAAGTAAGCTATGGTCAGGGTGTATAATTTCAGAGCTAATGCACAAACTACTGCTGTTTTGCTATTTCAAAAAGGCTATTTCTCAACTTCATTGTCATACCTGAAAACATGATATAAATTTAAAAGATATATGTATGTGTGTGTGTGTGTGTGTGCGTACGTACATACATACATACATACATACATACATATATATATATATATATATATATATATATATATATATATGTATATATTCCATTCTAGGAAGAAGAGCTATTGGGGAAGGATTTTTTATTGTTAGGATGTGTAGATGTATTGAAGAAGAAATTAAGAGAGTGAAATTTCCTTAGAAATTTTGAAATTATCTAGCAATTTTGCTTGTGAAAGGCTGCTTTCCATGTACCAATTTACAGAAAATATCAATGTACATTTTATGGTTTTTGCTTATAAACTCATTGGATTAATGATGTAGACTGAGGAGCATCAATTACCGAAGGCACATTTTGCACTAAAAAATCCCAAGATCCAGTCACAGAGGGATATTTATGGGAGAGCCCAATAGATTTATGCTGCCTATGTAAAGCACTATATGTCATGAATGATAGTTTGTTTATCTTTTATTTCAGAACAGGAATTCCAAAAATATACATGCTGTGAAGACATTACAACAAAAAGCGGCCCACAATATGATAAACAACCTGTTTCAAGAACAAACTACTATCAAATAAACTGATCTCGTTAAAAATTTATGAAAGCAGAATATCCCGTCACAGCTAACCTATCAGTAGCTAAAAAGAAAAAAAGAGGGCATCTGCACTAGTGTATGTTTCTGCTAACTTTATTTGGATGAATTCATATTGGAGAATATAATTTGTAAATCAAATGCTTGATCTTATAGCTAATTCTACGTGAATCAAGAGTGAGAAATAATGCTATACACTAGCCTCCTCAACATTGATTTATTCTGTGTCACAAAGAACACATTAAATTGCATTAAAAAGTCTGTAGCTGGCAAACAATTCTCTAGTACATTCATGAGGTATTATTAACATAAACAATCATTGCTATCATTTCTCTTTTATCTACCATGTGTCAGGCATGTGTAATATTATTAATTCCCAAGCATCTATTTTGGGTAGCTGGTTTCATTATATATTGATAACTTAGGACTATTGTCTGAGTAAATAAATGAATGTTATGCTTAATGAAACACCATTAAATATATCTTAAAATATACATGTATATTCTATATATTATTTTGTACCAGGCTTTTAGCATAACATTGCTGAGATTTGACCACATCAAAAAGCTTACAACAAATTTCGTGCACCTAACTCTAAGTTTTTGGAAGTTCAGCTTATTTTATGTTTCATTTGCTATGATGCTAATAAGAACAACAAAAATTAAGCCAGGTGCCTTGGTCTGCATCTGTAATCCTCCTGACATGGGAGGCTGAAGCAGCAGGAATAACAAGCTCAAGGCCAGAGGCAGACTGGACAATTTAGTGAGAGTCTGTCTGAAAATTTTAAAAAATAAAATAAATAAAATAATAAAATAATATAATAAATAATATATGTATAAATATAAATATATGAATAAATATAAATAAAATAAATATAAATAAAATATAATAATAATAATAATTTAAATAAATAAATAAATAGTAGGCTCAGGGATAGAGTATTTGTCTTGCATGCATGAACTGTTGGATTCCACTTCTCCATTCCAAAAGCAAAACAAAACAAAACAAAAAACTACGGTAGTGAAAGAAGCAACAATACGAAGGATAGAAGCTTGGACAATGCTAAGAAGAAAATTAAAAATATAATGTATAACTTTTAAACAAGCAAAAGTAAGTTAAACTTGTGGAGAACAGAAAAGAAGATACAAAGAAATAATCATGAAATACATTAAATGCAAGACACAAGTAAGATAGTCGAGAGGCAGTGGGATGGACAAGGTGGTTGAGGAGGTTGAGGAAGGAGGGTTGTAAGTTCAAGGTCAGAAACAACTTGTGAAAATTAGTGAGACCCTATCTCAAAGTGAAAAAAGGGGGCTGGGTGTGTGTCTCAGTGGTGAGTCACTTACCTAGCATGTGCAAGGATCTGTGTTAAAGTCATCAGTACTGCCAAAAAATGTTGTTCAATAATTCCTCTTTCATTTTTATTGATGTTAAGTGCTCTTGAATCTGACTCATAGTGACCCTCATATGATTTTCAATGGCCGATTATTTGGGGAATTGCTTCTCCAGTGGTTTTCATTGTCCTGCAGTTTTTTTGTGGTGCTGGTGATGGAAACTGGGTACTGAGAGAGTTCAGAGAAGCACTCTACCAACTGAGCTAAACTCCAGCCCTTGATTTTTATAGTCCTAGCTATTTTGCATAGCTGAGTCTATTCTATAGTAAACATTTCCTGTAAAACAAAGCCCTCTCCCTCTCTCTCTCTCTCTCTCTTTCTGTCTCTGTCTCTCTCTCGAGTGCGCTCTCTCTCTCTCTCTCTCTCTCTCTCTTTCTCTCTCAGTGCTCGGTATAGAAAATCCAGGGCCATGCCCATGCTAACCAAGTGTTCTATCACTGAACTACATCCCCAACCCTGTGAAACAATGTTCTTATTCGTGCACTAGACACATCAATTGTAGATCTGAAGAACAAGTTTATCTCACGTTTACAGCTTTTATTTCCTTTTCTTTCTAGTTTGAAGGCAAAATAAAATTAAGGTTTTAATTTATCTGAAGGTTTTTGTGTTTTTTTTTTCAATCAACAACAAAATCAAACTCTTTGATGTACTATAAAATGTATATGCAGAAATGGCTGTATACTTAATCAGTGCTCTCACAGAATTATGACAGCCTGGTTGTGGGATAGCCACACAATTGAACCTATATGTTCCCTGAACAGCAGAGTTTTTCAAATTTAAATCTTTATCAAGGGATAATGATAACTTTCAGAAACTTAAATGATACTATTAGAAAATATTGAAAATTTAGACATAAAATTAGGTATAGATTTCAGATAATGGCTCCTTCATAATTTTAAAACCAATACTATCTGATAAATAGAACCAAACCAAATAATACATCACAGATTATAACATTGAAATACAGCATGATGAATAATTTTTACCAATAAAAATTCCATCTTCAGCCAAAATATTAATGTCTTCAGGCAAAGAGATGTTCCCCCCATTTGGCATCTACTTATTGCCTTGTTAAACTTCATTTCTATTACCCAATTTAACTACCAGAATCACTGCAAAATCTTATGTTCGTACAATGTATCATTAACATAGAAAATCCTCCCCTGTTCTGATCTCTTTAGCCTATAATACTTATAAAAAAGGGCTTAGAATCAATACAAAAGAAAACACAAATAAGAGGAGCCTTTACAACATTGTATTGTCCTCAATAATAGGGTAGCTATTCTGATGTGCAGCATATAATTGTTAAGTTGTAATTGAAAAGAGAAATATTTTATAAAGAAGTACATCTCTTGACTCTACTTTAGAAATGGTGATATAATTAGCCACAAATAAGTGGTACTGCATTGAGTTATTACTCGAAAAACCATGATGCTCAGAGAGAGTAGTATTTTTATCAGTGCAGGTTGTCAATGTAAGTGCTGAACAGCTGGCTTTTTATATGGCAGTTTTGTCTAACACAAAATCAAAATAATATAATTATCAGTCCTATCTTCTTTGTATTAAAGGTCAGCTGATATGCCAAAAACACAACATTATATTCTAACCTACGTTTTCATTATGACAACAGGTTGAAGCTTTGATCTAAAGAAGACTTTCCTGACTTTTATCCTTAGGAAAGTGGAAAAATATATTTTAAATGTAAAGAGAATTTTTAGACAAAAGAACACACAGAAGCACATCCTAGAATGAAAAGATAATTACACAGTAGCTAAATAAAATGTTAGACTAAAACTAAAAATGAAATTCATAAAAGGCCATCATTATTGTCTTATTTTTAATTTAGTTACCTACTGAATATAAAATCATTCACCATAAGGAACAATTATGGTAGCTAGTTATTTCTACACTATTTTCAATTTAGATCATACTCTAAATCTTATCAGTTAACAGGAAAAATATCCAATTGTTTCAGTCAAAAAAGGCTTATGCATCTGACATTAACTATTCATTCAAAACACAGATTTAACAGACATAAAATAATTTAGAATTTCTGTATAAAAATCTGCCTACCAGAATAAATGCCATATTATGAGTAGTTCTATAAAATTTTCAATATTATTAACAAATGTTACCACCTAATAAAATCTGCAATCATTCTTGTGAAACTGAAGTTAAAATTTTCTCATTGTATACCAAATTATCCATTAGAGAACAAACCAAGAAAATTGATCTTCTAAAAATCATCTCTAATTATACTACTTCATGAACTAAGCTAATAACAAACAACCCAGAGACAGCTATTGCAATTCTCTGAAATTTCACCTGCCTTGAATAACACGTTATCTCTTCTGATAGGGGTTTTTAATCTTAGAGTTCTTGAATCAACACAATGTTAATTGAAATATCAAGTGTGGCTATCAGGAGAGAATAAACTTTTTCTGAATTGTATTTGCCTGTTGATACCTTTAAGTGAATTTAATAATTTAGAAAACACCATATGATTACATTTTTAAAAGAGCATGAATATTCACTTTTCATCTCCATTTGTTCCATATTATCGTCTGTTGCTCACTCTGCTATATTAGTTTCAATTATGTCTATTTTTTAGGAATTTTTATCTTTCGAATTAACACCTATGTTACTTGCTATATTTGCATGTACTTTAAAATAATCCACTTGGATTCTAATATTTTCTTATTTTTATTATTTGGAATATTTTCAGGACATGACATTAATTTTTTTGCCATGCCTTTTTAAGCACTACAACTATAGATAAGAGTAAACCCCACCTTCTACTTGGATTGAACTTCTATGAAAACCATTTCATGAATTGTTGGCTATTGTTTAACCTCAGTCACTCAGGCAAGAAGAATCTAAAGATCTTTATTAAACAAACAAACAAAAAGTTTGAAAAGTAAATACAAAGAATGCATTTCCTATGTTAATAATCTAATGAAGAAATTCTGACAGACCAATAATAGTGTTAGTTGGTAGAATAAAGAAGTTCATAAAAACAACTATGGAGTTAGATTGTGCTGGACTTGAATTCCTAATGCAAAGTATTAATTGTATACCATTAAGAAATATATGGAATATCTTTACACCTCATTTTCTCATATACCATATAGGACTAAAATAGTACCAATTCTGTGAGTTTGTGAAAGAATTAAATGAGATAAGACAGCACATGCAAAGCACTAATCAGAATGAATACCACATAAGTACTTGAGCATATTTAATTATTTTTATAGATTTCTATACTTTGCCATAAAGATACACATACTTTCTCACTAACTCTTTTTCCTTCCCTTGTCTCTCTCTCTCTAACATTATTCCAACCAATGAAAACACATACATAATCAAAGAGAAGACTTAAAAAGAGTTTAAAATAAAATCAATCCACATTGCCACAAATTTGTAAAGATTGAAATAGAACACACACAATGAACCAGGTACATGACACATTATAATTCCAGGGATTGGGAGGCTGAGGCAGGGACATCAAGAGTTTCAGGCAAAAACAGCCTGGGTAACTCAGCAAAACTCTGTCTCAAGATAAAAAATTAATAATAATAATAACAATAATAATAATAATAATAATAGTCAAGGAGTGCAGCTCAGTGGTACAGTATTTGCATATCATCTGTGAGGCCCTGGGTTCAGCATTCCAATACTATAAAAAATAAAAAAGAAAGGAAAGAAGAAAGAAAGGAAGAAAGAAAGGAAGAGAAAGCAAGCAAGCAAGCAAGCAAGCAAGCAAGCGAGCAGGCAAAGCAAAGCAAAGCAGGCAGGTAGGCAGGCACAGTGTTGGAGAGGGTTTCATTTTCTTGTAAACTGGATTGCTATGAGTAGGACTCAACTCTATGGCACCTGACAACAACAACATGTAGAGATCTTAAAAGGTATCCTCTCTATCCTTATTTTCAGTGGGTATAGTGGTACTGTACCGCAACATTGCTGCCCGCCCTAAGGAGTTACCCATTTGGGACTTCCACTCAGGGGAGATATCAGGTCCTTGGTTCCATCACAAAAATGAACTTTAGGATAAGTCAGTAAGAGAGTAAAGCAATTGGAGTTTATTAGATAAAGGGGTGCTTCAGAGTAAAGCACAGGCATCTAGAGAGAGAAGTGCACTTAGGTATCTCCACAATGGGTATATGTATGATTTAGGGCTTTTGAAGTTATATTGCTCAATGAGGTCCAAGCATATGTCTGATATAGATTTACAGGTTAAAAAAGAAGCATTGTTAAAATGCCTAGATTGGAATAATCAAGGAAATTCTTACTATATCTAGCCTTAAGGAACCTACCTTGGTCTGTTAAGTTTAATTATAGTCCATCATCTGGCTTGGTGAGATTCTTAGGAAAGCACTGACTTCTAGGCTGGTAGTCTTATGGCAGTCTTTCTTTTCTGGTTGTATTGGAATTCTAAGCTGATAAGACTCAGACCAATTCCCAGGATGAGACAAACCCTTTCCTTCCTGTGTTCCTCAATTTTTATATCTTTCTATCTTGCCTCATTTATTATAGGTAAAAGCTGGACAAACTGAAAATCATCAACTTCCTTGGATCCATCATAAAATTGAAGTTGCTGAGTAAATCATATCCTAGAATCTAGATAGAAAAAGAAATACCCCACCCCATGATCTTCTTCCCTAGAGTGGAAGAAATTGGACAACATAAGACCACTTACTTCATTTGTAATTTGTTGAATTCCTGTGGACAAGGCTAATGTGAAAGTTGAAACTCCTAGGTCCACAATCTAGGGTCAATCCACAGTTTCTTAGTTTTTCCTTAAGGAAACGCATCAGGTTCTCACAGTGAGGAGCTGCAAAAAATCTTATTGGTCCTAACAAGAAGAAGGGAAAAATAGTTATTGCAAAACTCTGCCAGATTCTTCTCCAGAGTAAATGCTAATTGTGCAAGAAAAAACACTTCAAGCAATACAATCTTCTCTTCTTTTTTTATGATTAAAGCTTTTAATGGTTACACACATGCACACACACACACACACACACACACACACACACTCTTCTTCATTTGAGTTGAACAAGTAGTAGTAGCTGAAAAATATTTTCCCACTGTAAATAATATATTTGCATTTTAAAATCATGTTTTTTGAGTCATTGACATAGGAACATATGCTGCTTAAGTTTACATATGTATAGTCCAATTAAATTTCCAACTAAAAGACTACTTATGGGTAGATATGCAAGATATGAATTTTTTCTCCATACTGGGGGTTGAACCCAGGGCCTCCTGCTTACATGCTTTGCAAGTGCTGGGCCACTGAGCTGTAGCCTCAGCCCGTGTTTTTACTTTTTGAGACAGGGTCTTGCTAAATTATGCAGACTGACTCTGTCCTCGAACTTGTGATCCTCTTGTCTCTGCCTCTTGAGTCGTTGGGATTATAGTCTTCTCTTCTGAGGTCTCATATGTGTGGATTCAACCAAATAAGGATTGAAAATATCCAGGTAAAAAAATTTCATCTATTTGAATATGTATATTTTTTCTTGTGAATATGCCCTAAATAATACAACTATTTACATAAGATTTTATCATATTAGTTATTCTAAGTAATCTAGAGATGATCTAAAGTATACAAAAGCATGTGCATGAGTTAGATGCAAATCCAACACCATTTCTTTAAGAATTGAATATCATCTTATTATTCATGGAGAGTCTTGGAACTAATCCCCTGTGGGTAATAAGAGATGATTGTATATGAGAAACTTATCTTGAACTGGATTTCCATCCAACTGTAGCCCTCTCCACCTTACTCATCTCTTCTAAAGGAAAACAAAGCCATAATAAAAATAAAAACACAGACAACAGGGAGTAAAACTCCAAGGAAAATATACTGAGACTGATGCAGCTAGAGAAAACAGCAGAGGACAGAGAAAAGAGAGAGAAAATGCTGTATCTCTGAAGAAAGAAAAGGAATTTTGGTAAAATCAACACCAGCAGGCATAGGCCCATGAACAGACTAAAATTATACAACACTTTTTTTTTTCCCCCAAAATCTGCCAAAATACAACAGAGCTTTCAGTGGATTTTAGCTGAAGGAGATCCAAATATCAGGCTTTATCTGAGTAGCAGTACAAATAAAAGTACCTGGTCAAACATGTGTGATAAAAGCAAACCATAAAGGGATGTTCATATGAACTCCCAGCAAGAGAAACATAAATCCTTAACATAAAGCATCTTTACATTAACACCCATTGCCTATACATGTATGACTTTTAAATAAAAATTACAGGACTACCAAAAGGCAAGAGAAAACCAATATGAAGACACAAAGTTACCATCATAAACAGACTCAAATATAACACAATATTATCAGATAATAAATTTTAAAATAATTATGTTTAAAAGGTGAGGCTCCCCGAAATAACATCAGGAATTGACAAATTTGTTGTCATAAAATTAAAAATGTTTTACACAGCAAAGGAAACAGAAAGGTAAAAGGAGAGGCCACAGAATGTGATAAAATCTTTGCTTCCTACACATCAGAAAGAGGATTAAATATCTACAATACATAAAGAACTCAAGAAATCAAACATTGAAGTAGCAAATAATCCAATAAGTAAGTGGGCAATGGAACTAAATAATTCTCAAAAGAAGACATTAAAATGAACAATACATATGGAAAAATATTCAATATCATTAGCCATTAATTAGAGAAATGCAAATAAAAATTCCACTGAGATTCCATGTCATCCCAGTCAGCATGGCTGCATCAACAATACAACAAATGTTGGTGAGGATGCAGCGGGGGAAAGGAATGTTATTACACTGCTTGTGGGAATCTCAACAAATACAATCATTATGGAAATCAGTGGAGATTCTTCAGAAAACTAAAAATAGAACTACCAAATCATCCAACTATATCACTTCTAGCATAAACTCAAAGGAAGACAAATCACCATACCACAGGGTCACCTGCACTTCCATATTTATTGCAGCCCTCTTCACAAGGTATAGATTGTGGGTATGGAATCAGCCAAGGTGTCCATCAACAGATAATTGGATTTTACAAATATGGTATATATACCCAATGGAATATTATTCAGCAGAAAAGACAAATGAGATTCTGCCATTTGCAGCAAAATGGAAGGAACTGGAGATCATCATTTTAAGTGAAACAACACAGACTCAAAAGGGAAATACCACATGTTCTCACTTGTATGCAGGAGTCTTATCTACCTTAAAGAACAACAACAAATATATATTATATATGATATATATTATAAATATATTATAAATACATTATATGTTACAAATAGATTATATATTATTATATAAAACATATATATTACACATATAATATATAATATATTATATGTATATTATATATTATACATATGTTATTATATATTATATATTATGTTATATATTATATGTTATAAATATATTACATATAATATATATTATAATATATAATATATATTATTTGAATATAGCTAAGATTAGGAAGCTCAAGGGGACCCATGATCAGGAAGGAGGGGTCTAGTAGGAGGGGAAGGAGGATGGGAAAATCAGGACAGAGAGGATAAGGGATATATACAGTTAAAAAGGGAGAGAATGGGTGCAAAATATAGGTAGTAATTCTATCCCAATCCCATAATGAATCATATACCTCATAAATATGTACAATTGTCTCTATATATTAATCAATTTCTTTGTAAAATGTATATATAAGGAGATGGAAGTGTCAACAATACTGATTTGATAATCACACAATGATAATCACACAAATGGATTATGCTCTGTACCCCATTAATATGTACAATCAAAATAAAAACCAAGAAATAAATAAATAAAAAGTAGGGCCTCAAATAAAAAATATGGACACCATGCATAACCACATTTTATTGTTAACAGAGCAGGAAAACCTCTGAGTAAAAAAGAATAGTAATAATGACAGAACTTTCTAAAGATAATCATAAAGAACAAATTATACATTTAAGAAGTTTAGAGATGACTGAACAGGATAAATGCCAAATAAGTCACATCTGTTGTTGTTGTTAGGTGCCGTCCAATTGAGTCCAACTCATAGGGACCCTCATAGTGTTTTTTCAATGGCTGACTATTTCGGGATTGCCTTGGGAGTGGGTTGCCATGTCCTTCTCCCATTTTGTGGTGCTGGGAATTGAACTCGGGACCTCAGAGACTGCAGCACAGCGCTCTAACAACTGAGCTAAATCCCAGCCCCAAGTCACATCTAGGTATGTCATATTCAAACTTAAGAAGAAGAAGAAAAAAAAAAAAACAGAGGAAGAAAATCTTGAAGGAAGCCAGATTTTATCTGACTCATACAGATAGAAAGATAAGTGTTACAAGTTTCAATATCTGAGTCTCCCAAAAACTCATGTTGAAATCCTATTTCTCAAGGAGATGGGGCTTTGGGGACTTGATCAGGTCATGAGAGAAAGCCCTTATGAATGGATTAATATCCTTATAAAATTGACCCCAGAGAGTTTCTTCTTTTGTTCTGCCAGATAAGGACACAGCACAAAGATGACCATCCAGGAAGCAGACCCTCACCCAAATATAAGTCTGCTAGCATCCCAATCTTGGACTTCCCAGCATTCTAAATTGTGAGAAATAATTTCTGTTTTTCATAAATCACTCACTCTATGGTATTTACTTAGCATGAACAGAAGAAGAGAGTGGAGTAAAATATTGATAGTTAAAGGAAAATACTAACCTACTGTTCTCCCTCAAAAGTGAATGCCATATAAAGACATTCTCAAGAACAATGAAAAAGAGAGAATTTGTTGTTAGTTGATTTGCACAATAAGGAATATGATGAAACAATCTGTTTATGCAGATGGAGGGCACTATAGGTGAGAAAATAAAATCTGCCTTAAGAAAAGAAGAGCTTCAAAGAAGAAATGAAGACAAAATAAAATACTTTATTTTTCTTACTCCTAAACATAGATATTTGAAATAATAACCCAAACAACAGATTGAGTGATTATAATACTTGAGTAAGTGAATTGAACATCACCAATGTCACAAAAAATGAGAGGAAGGAATTAGGAAAACTGTGTTATTAGGAACCTATACTACACATGAAGGGGAATATTGACATTGGAATTACAAATATTGTAAACACTAAGATATTTACTAAATTCTTAAAGAGAGAATTAGTTGGTAAGTGAAGAGAAGAAACAAAATGGAACTGTACAAAGTATACTATTAATCCCATGGAAGAATAAGAAACAAGAAACAAGAAAACAGAGGGAACATGTGGTGAATAGACAGCATTTATAAAATGGTACATTTGAATACAGCTATATTAATTATCACTTTAAACCTGAAAATTCTAAACACTTCATTAAAGAACAGATTATTGGATTAGATTTTTAACAAAGCAATATTGCCTACCAGAAACCCATTTCAAATGTGAAGATACTTTTAAATATCTTTAATTCCAAGTTAAATATAAACTTGAGGTTAAAATTAAAGGTATGGAAAAATATATAGATTATAACCACAATCAAGATAACATTGAAGTAGTTTTAGTAATTTAAAGAAGACTTCAAAACAGGAAGATGGTTAGGGATAAAAAGAGGACCTTGAAGATAAAAAGGTATTTTCTTCAAGAAAACATTGTTGTTGTTGTTTAGGTGCTGTCAAGTCGGTATCCGACCCATAGCGACCCTCATAGGGTTTTCAATGGCTGTTTTGGGATTGCCTTGGGAGTGGATTGCCAGGCCCTGCTCCCATTTTTGTGATGCTGGGAATCGAACTCGGGACCTCAGAGACTGCAGAGCAGTGCTCTACTAACTGAGCTAAATCCCAGCCCATTCTAGAAAACGTAGCAATCTTAATTGGTTAGCACATAACAATACAACATTAAAACATGGGGCCAACCCTTATAAAACTGAAAGAAGAAATATGAGTCAATTATTATAACTGGAGATATCAACACATTTCTGTTGATGATTGATGGATTAAGTGGGCAGAAAATCAGCAAGGTAATACAATACCTGCACAGCACTACCAATCAATTTGATCTACTTTATAATTATAGAATTCTTTATTCAACAAGAGTAGAATTCACATTCTTCTCAAGTATGCATAAAATATTCACTGGTAGATTACATCTAAGCCATTAAAAACACTTTAATACATTTAAAAGAATCAAAATCTCACAAGTTATTTTCTGACTACTGCAATCCATCATATAAGCAGACTAAAATAGAAAACTATATGTTCGTAGTAGGAAATGAAGAATAAGCGTTGTGTAAAATTTATCATACATTCTTCATGAAATTGGACAAAAAATAGTAGAAGTGAACTCCTTTAACCAAAGGGGGAAAAAAAA
>VMDO01005637.1:50282-109785 GCA_007922755.1 Pedetes capensis | reverse complement strand
GGGGGGGGGAGTCTGCCCTCACAATCAGGTGAAGATGTAAGGACAGAAGATGTAGATAGGTACAGTGACCCTTCCGGTCACCTCCGAAGTCCACCATGGAAGCAAAGTCCACTGAGAAATGGACTTCTCAGCACAGCAGCCAAACTTCCCCTGAGACCCAGTGGCTGCCACCAGCTACAGATTGAGCCAAACACCTATCTACAGGCAGCATAAGGTGAGCTCACAGGAAAGGAGCAGCTCTTCCCAGCCTTGGCCTAAAGGGCTTTACTCAACCTGGGCCTGCCATACAAATATTGTCAGCATAAAGAGCCGGACAGACTGAAATGCCTGGAAGGAACAACAGTAAAGGTCAGCTCCACGCAGGGAGGCAGGCCTGGCCACAGGCTCAGCTCTGGGACAAACTGGCCTGCCCTGAGCGCCTGGACAGTGTCTGCAGAGGAATGTGATCACGGAGGGCGGAGACCTGGAAAGCAGGACTCAGATTCCTTCCTAGGCTCTTCTGCTGAGGCAGCCTGCGAAAGGCATGCGGAGTCCCTCCTTGAAAGAGCAGAGGGCAGGGTCTGTTAAGCCCTGCCGCGTCGCCTGGCGTGTGTGGGGAGGTGCCTTGAGTTCCTTCACAGAAAAGAGGCTGGGTGTTGTAGCTCCTTAGTGAGGAGGACACTGCATTTCATTCATGGCATTGTGAGGATCAGAATCTCAGAGGGTTGCTCTCACTGTGAGGAGGCAGGCCTCACCCTTTTAAGTGGGGAAACTGATGAGATTAAAGAACCTTCTATCAACTCTACCGTGGGACACGAGGCCCAGATCACTTTTCAGGGGCCCCGTCAGTTCCACCACCTACTCGACTTTTGAAGCAGCACTGGGCTATGAAAAGTTGCCTTGGGGAAAAGTGTTCAGATGTCATCTGTCCCCTGCCTCCAAGCGAGCGCCCCCAAATCAGCAGGCCACAGCAGATCCTCCTTGTCCCTCCTACACAAAACCACTGGTCCCAGGGGAGGTAAAATAAAGACGTACATCAGCAAAGCGAACAGCCAAAAGCCTCATGGATTTTCCTGACACTTAAGAAACAGACCTCAAATGGAAGAGGAAAGCGTTTGATTTGAATGAATAACGTGACTCCAGTCTGGGGAAGGAAGTAGACACCAAAAAAAGGAGGACAGCAATGGCTCATCTTCCTGACGAGGCTCCTGGCCCTGCGAGAAGTGGGGCGGGGGTCTGCGGGAGAGTTTGGGAGTTAAACTGATAACCTGGAAGATTCTGGGATTGACAGAAGCCAGAGGAGCGGGCAATGCCTCCTCCCGCACACCCAGTGGGTTTGGATGGGTTTTCAGTGGGACGCAGCAGCGCCGCTGTCCCTGGGAGTGGTCGCCCAGGGTCTGGGCAGGGCCTCAGAGACAAAGGACGGCGGGGACGAAGGATGCGAAGGATGCGGGGAGGGCTGGGACCCCGCTGGCCCCCCGACACCCTTCGCGTCCCGGGCGAAGGGTTGGGTACCTGTTGAGGAAGGCGTTGCCGAAGGCATTGAGTTTGCGGAAGGGGCGCCGAGGGTCGACGACAAGCGCGTTGCCGGGCACCACGCCCTCGGTGGGACCGTGCATGACGGCGATGAAGGAGTCGGTGGTGGGCTCCGGCCCGATGCGCATCCCCGGGAAGTCCTGCTCGATCAGGTGCCGGATGAAAGTGGTCTTGCCCGTGCTGTACTGGCCCACGAGGAGCACCATGGGCTTGTTGTCGAAGTCGGCGTCCTCCAGCGCGGGCGAGTGGAACTCGTGGAAGCGGTAGTGCTCCTCCAGGGGCAGCAGCTTTTGCGCGTACAGCTGCCGTAGCCCTTCGGCCACCGTCTGGAAGAGCTCCGGCTCCTTCTTGCGGCGGGCATCCTTGCTGACCCAGCTGAACATGCTGCCGGAGACGGGGCTGGCTGTTGGACGGCGGACCGGCGGATGAAAGTGCGGCGAGGTCGCGCGGCCGAGGAAGGGCCGGCCGGCCGGCGGCTGACTGCGAGCGGCGGCGGGGCAGGGGGCGGGGAGCGGACCTCACTGCGCAGGCGCGCGGCTCTCCGAGGCACCCTTTGCCGAATGCCGCGCGAGCCCGGCCGAGCGCCCTTTATAGGCTCGAGCCCGGCGTTCCGGCGCTCGCGCCGCCACCGCGCGCGCCAGCGGGGAAGTAGGAGAGGCAGTGCGGAGCCCCTCCCGGCCCCGCCCCCAACTGCGTGCCACGTCCTCCCCTCCCCCGCCTCTCATTGGCTGCTTTCAAATCTCGCGAGCCCATAGCCGGGCTGCCGTGGCAACCGCGCAGGTTTCGCCCCGCCCCTCGCTGGTGGGCTTGCTTAAATGCTGGGATTGGGAAAGCCCGGGACTGGGGGATGCTGAGGCTGCGCGCTTGGCAGCGCCAGGGGGACCCTGCACCCAGCTGGGAGGCTTCAGCTAGACACCCCAGCACCCCAACTACGGGCCCCAACCGCAGTGCTTCCCGCGCACCGTCCTCCTCCCGCCGGCTCTGAATCCCCAGAAGCAACGGAGGACCTCGGAAGCCCAGGCAGCGCCTCCTCTCGCCCTTTTCCCCGGCACGCACTCCCTCTCAACCCCATTTATCCTTTCTGCGGAGGGGGAGACGGGAAAAAGGTAGTGGAGAAAGCCGAGAGAGTAGGGAATCCAGGGTGCGGGGTGACTTAGGGAGAGAAAAACTGGGAGGAAGCAGAGCGATGGGGAAAGCCTGACGGGCAGCAAGGCCAGTGGGCAGGGATCGGGAGGTAGAACCAACAATGGGCAACATTCATGACGTAACCTGTTGGGTGGAAGGCAGGGTCTCCCCCAAGAGGTTGCAGTTGTGGCAGGGCGGGAGCGGGCAAAGAGGAAGCTGAGGCCCTCTAGCCTCTTGAGTTTTGAGGAAGAGAAATCGGAAATTCCCTCCGAGGAAGAGGGGAAATATGGGGCAACAATGAAATCTTGTGGGAACTTAGGGGAAATTAAAAAGCCCAAAAACTTCCTCTTTCCTGTCAGGGGCACCACCATTTACCATCTTTTGTTCCAGCTGCACCCATACCAGTTCCTGGCTGTTCCACGGGGCTCATGACCCCGCCATCTTCCCCGGCCACACCTAGACCCCCTTGGCTGGTCAGACTGTTGAGAATCTTAAGTGGGTGATGTCAGAGCTCTCTGAGCACCGTGATTGTTACGTAACCGGTATCAGGTCCTAAATGGGCTGTTGGAGGCGTCTAAAATGAACCTGAGGGAACTGGTTCTGGTGGGTCACTCCTGTGGTCCCAGCTGCTTGGAGACTGAGACAGAAGGATCACTTCAACTTACAACTTGAGACCAGCCTGCACAACATAGTGAGACCCTGTCTCAGAAAAAAAAACCAAAAGCAACAACAACAAAAGCATTTATGGGGCTGAGACTGTAGCACAGTGGTAGAGCCCTTGCGTAGCATGCTCAGTGCCTTGGGTTTGAACCCCTGCATCATGGGAAAAAAATGAATTCAGTGGGTTTGAACCCCTGCATCATGGGAAAAAAATGAATTCAGGAATTTGAAAATCTCCTATCCAACTTCCGGGCTTCTAATAGATGTGGAAGCCTGGAGGGCTGGATGCCTATGTTGGAAAAAAGCATGCTGGCGGGCAAAGAGGACTGAGGCAGGAAGTCAGATCAGACGAAAAGCAATATGTATATTGGGAGATCTGAATCAGAGGGATCCAGAGAGGAAAACATGGGCTGTTTGGTTGCCCGTTCTTGTAGGATGGGTCTCCATACCCTCTGAGGGGATAATATGAGGTGTGATCAAAAGATATGTTGATTGTTTAAATTTAAAAAATGAAGCTGGGCACAGTGGTGCACGCCTCTAATCCCAGCGACTTGGGAGGCAGAGACAGGAGGATCGCAAGTTGGAGACCAGAGGCAGTCTGCATAATTTACTGAGACCTTGTCTCAAAATGTAAAAAAATGGGCTAGGGATGCGAAGTATGCAAGTGCGAGGCCCTGGGTTCAACCCTCACAACCACAAAAATAAATAAATAAATTTTAAAAATGTATTACAGTAAAAGACACATTGCCATTAATTCCCCTCAAATGCTCCCTCTGGCTTTGAACACACTTATCCCATCATTCTTGCCACTCTCTGAAGCAGTTCTGGAAGTCCTCTTGTGTGAGTGTTTGTAGTGGCTGCCTTGATGTCCTGAATCCATTCAAAACGTTCACCCTTCATGGTCATTTTGACTTTAGGAAAGAGAGAGAAATCACACGTTGCTAGATCTGGTGAATAAAATGGATGAAGACACGCCCTAATGTTTTTATTTGGCAGAAGTGGTCATACCAGAAGTGACGTGTGACATGGAGTGTTGTCACGGTGGAAGAAGAAACTAAAGACACAGAGATGTCTTTTACTGTAATAATTTTTTTTTTTTTTTTGGTATTAGGGGATTGAACCCAGGGTGCTCCGCCAACTGATCAGTACCCCCAGCCCCTTTTTGTTTTTTTTTTAATTTGGAGACAAGCCCTCACTGATTTATGCAGGTTGCCTCAGGCCTCAAATTTACAATCCTCCTGCTTCTGCTTCCCAAATCTCTGGGATTACCAAAGTGGGCTGTGGTGCCAACCATAACTTCTTTTTTAATTTAAACATTCGTTATGACTTTAGATCTCACCTCATAATTACTGCCTTTTCCTCTTTCTCCCTAGCCATGAGTAGCTGAATGAGTAATCTCAAACCACTTTTATTTTTTGCAATACTGCGAGATCGAACCCAGAGTGCTCCACAACTGAACTGCACCCTCCAGCCCAACCTCCCCCCATTATTTATTTTTTAATTTCGAGTCAAATTCTCACTAAATTGCACAGGCTGCATCTGGCCTCAAACTCTCAATCATCCTGCCTCCTCCTCCTGAGTGGCAGGGATTACAGGTGTGCACCACAGCACGGGGCTTCCAACCCCAGTCCTGGGTCTCTAACTTACTGCTTTCATTTGGGACTGCATTAGCATTTTTTTCATCCATCGAAGTAAAACACAGAAACCATAAGACTTTTGGAGGGTAAAGAGGTCTCAAAAGAGAATATTGATGCTCCTAGGCAGAGATTGTCACCAGAGGCTGCGTGCCAGGAGCCTCCGGCAGGCCCAGTCCAGACTTCCTCAGTCAGCCTTCGAAACAAATGATTTGCCTCCTACACAGTCTCAGTGAGGAGTCCACCCCGGAGATGTAATTTCTGGCCTGGTCCAGGGAAGGGCCCGAGGCAGAGGATCCTAAATGAAGTGTTTGTTCAGTAGTCTGAATAGCTTGGTGGAGCCCTGTCCCCAGCAAAACTCACCCTGGCCGGCCATGGTTTTCACATCTCCCCAGAGCCCTGTGTAACTGGGAAAACCCAGCCCCAGAAAATTGAAAACAAAATGTTCCTGGGTTATTTATAAATGAAATCTGGACCCTGTTGTTGTACAGGTCCACTTGACTTTCTCCAAGGAGCTCAGAGGGTGGAAGAAGGGATTTCCCTCCCTCCCTGATGAGGTTCAAAGGGGCACAGAACTAGTTTCCCCAATTCCTCAGAGTTGGCGCCCAGATCTGGGGCAGCGTCTTTATCTCCTAATGTCCCAGATGCTGAAACTGCCCTAATTTTCTTTCCTTTGTGTTTTTTGAATGGAGCATTTTCTGTCTGGTGGGGAAATGTTGTGAAAGGTGAATGAGCCATTTCGCTTTTGGTTTCTCTGCTGTTTCACTTTCTGTCTGCCTGGGTCCAGGGCAAATGGACAGGATTCAAGTATTTCCTTTTATCTCAGAAACTATGCCCATCCCCTACTCCCAGTGATTTCCTCTTCGATTTACACACACCTGCAAACTGCAAGAAAACCAGATTCCGCCCTCCACCAGCACAGATGGGTCTGTTGTCGCCTCCCCCTCCCTCAAAGGGATCTGCTTGGCGTCCTCATGGCCTGTTCTACGGAAGTGTCTACAATGTCCCTAAAGACAACTTCAAAAAAAAAAAAGAAAAGAAAGAAAGAAAGAAAAAGAGTTTTTCTCCAAATATGGCAGAAGAATCAAGCTGGGAAAGGCCAAAACATATTGGTTTCTCCCTGGGCTGAGTAGCGGTTTATTCTTTCCACTGAGGAAGTTTTGCATAGAAGCATAGAGTTTGGTTCATGAAGTCTTGGAAGGATTTGGCAGCAGATGATTTTGCCAAAATAAGGTAAAGCACCCAAGCCGGGCACAGTGGCTCACTCCTGTAATCCCAGCAACTTGGGAGGCTGAGGCAGGAAGATTGTGAGTGCAGCCTGTGCAACTTCACAATTCCCTGTCTCAAAATAAATAATAAAAAAGGGGCTGGGAGTGCAGCACAGTAGTAGAGCACTAGACTACTCTGCATAAGGCCCTGGGTTCAACTCCCCAATATGGCCAAAAATAAAAAGGAGAGAACTGGGAGGTCTGTTCCTTTGCATCTGGGAGTCTCCAACACTGGCCAGGATCCTAACTGCTTTCAAATACTAGTGAGAAAAAGTTCCCAGGGCGTTTGGCAACTTGCTTGAAGACACCCAGGCTGAATGAGAAGCTGGGCCTTCAAAATATGAACACTGCTCTTTCCCCCCCCCCCCCCCGCCCTGACTATTCCTGCAAGAACCTGCAACCATAGCCCTGTGGCATCTGATCCCGTCAGATCTCGGAAGCTAAGCAGGGTCGGGCCTGGTTAGTACTTGGATGGGAGACCACCTGGGAAAACCAGGTGCTGCAGGCTTGGGAGAAGGACCCGGCAACCCACTCTCAAAAATCAATCCACCACTGAAAACCCTATGAACAGCAGAGAAGCACTGACAATAGTGTTTCATCTGTTGTACATAAGGTCGCTATGAGTCGGATACTGACTCGAAGGCGTCTAACAACAACAACATTCCTACAAGAGTGGGCAAGTGGAAGAACAGAGAGAGGGTTTCAGCAGAGAGAGGGTTTCAGAGCCTCTCTGCCAGGCATGGGCTGGAGAGGGCTCTGCCCTGAAGCTCACCCACCTTCGCTGGCCCCTCTGCTTCTCTGCACCCCGGGCGCCAGGCCTGCACATGTACCAGGATGACGTGCATGTTTACCAGGGCAGTGCCCACACACAACTAGACTCAGACACTTCTCAGTAAACTAGTTCAACTGCTAGGCTGTGGAGGCCTCCTGCTGCAGGGTTTCTAAATACGTCTCTGTCCCTGTGGCCTCCGGCAGGGTGCCGCACGTATTACCCTTAGCTCATGGGAGAGCCAGGGACCTGGCTGGCCTGCCTCAGGCTCCAGGCCTCTGCTGTGGTCAGATGGCCTATGACGTCTCTGCCGCCTACACAGATGACATCAGGGGGTCTTTGGTCCCCCTTTACCCTACAATGATGAAATGCCAGTAACCCTGGTGTCTTCCAGCCTCAGCAGCCTGAGAGTACAAATGCCTTGCCTGGAAGTTGCTACCTGAGCGGCCATGGTCTGAACCTGTCTTATGTGCAGGTGGCCACTGCCTTCCTCCCGTCCCCTCAGGCACGTCTGGAGGGCTCTGGGTGTGTCACAGGAAGGAGTCAGCCTCTGTCCTCAGGCAGCTTTTCCCTCACTGTGGCTTTTCCAGCCTGGTTCTCTCACGGCTGGAGGCTGCGCGGAGCCTCCTCATGGGCCTCCCAGGCTGTGGGCTAGAGAGGGCTTCTGTCCCCAGCTCTATGTTACACTCAACATCAGGGCCCAGCTCCTGGCGCAGCTCATCCCACCGGCACAATAGGGCGACATAGTGCCCAAGGCCACCCTCCAGCCGTCTCTGCTGACCTAAGACCTCACTCATCTGCCCAGATTGAAATCTGCACAGGTAGCTTGGTGGCTTATGAGTGACCCGTGCAGCTGCCCCAGCCCACCTGGCCTGCTGGCAGACAGGGTCTCTCACTGCCCTCTTGGTCCCGCTGAAACCTTCTGACTTGCATCTTCTTTAACCTGCCCTTCAGTACACGCGGTGGTGACGAGTCATCTGAAAGGGCACCGGCAGCCAGGGGCCCCCCACCAACACCCACATCTCCATACTTGCTTCCAGAAGGATGTGTTGGGGCGTCCCCACAGCAGGAATGCAATACGACCTTTCTCAGAATTGGGGTCAGGCCTCTGTCTCTTGCTGAATCCATGTTGATGCCTCCCCTACCCCTTGGTTCCACAACCACCCCCAGAAACTCCTCTCTCGCCCTTTGGTCACTATGTCAGGCGGAATTGCAAGATGTCCCCAAGACCCTCCGGCCCTGGGGTACACACCATGGATTTACTCTTGTTGCGTTAGGGGGCACAGCTGCCTTTTTTTTTTTTTTTCTTGGTGCAGTACTTGGGGTTGAACCAAGGGTCTCATGCATGCTTTGCAAGTGCTCCTCCACGGAGCTGTACCCTCAGCCCATCTTTTATTTTTTATCTTTTTTTTTTTTTTTTTTTTTGGTACTGGGGGTTGAACCCAGGGCCTCGCGCCTGCATGCTCTGCAAGTGCTGGACCACTGAGCTGTGCCCCCGGCCCATTTTTTTTTTTTTACTTTTTGAGCCAGGGTTTCGCTAAATTACACAGACTTCGTCTGGTCTCGAACTTGGGATTCTCCTGCCTCCGCCTCCCATTATTTTTTATCTTGAGACAGGGTCTTGCTAAGTGATGCAGACTGCCTCTGGCCTCGAACCTGTGATCCTCCTGCCTCGCCTCCCGAGTTGCTGGGATTACGGGCGTGCACCATCGCCCCTTTCCATTGTCCTCCTTGGCTGAACTGCTCCCATGTACTCCTTGAAAGCCAAGTTTTCTCCAGCTGGACAGTTGCAGAAAAGGAAGTCAGAGGCTGGAAGCAGGAGAAAGAGTCCATGCCTGGTTGCTGGCTTGAGGATGGGAGAGGCCACCAGGAGAGAATTGTGGAGCCCCTAGGAGCTGAGGGAGGGGCCCCTGGAAGCCAGCCAGTGAGGACACAGTGAATAACAGAGAGCAATGAAGGAACATAAATGACCACAGGGTGCCAACAACTGGAGAGACTTCAAAAACAACTATGGTGAGCTGGGCGCGGTGGCACACGCCTGTCATCCCAGCGGCTCGGGAGGCAGAGGCAGGAGGATCGCAAGTTTGAGACCAGAGGCAGTCTGCGTAACTTAGCGAGACCCTGTCTCAAAAAGTAAAAAAAAAAATGGGCTGAGGGTGCAGCTCAGTGGTCCAGCACTTGCAAAGTATGCAAGCGCCAGGCCCTGGGTTCAACCCCCACTACCACAAAAAAAAAAAAAAAAAAGACTGAGGTGTGACCTGGCTTAATGTCATACACGCCCCCACATACATGCACAGTGGCTCTCAAGGGGAGCACGTTTGCTCCCTAGGACATTTGGCAGTGTCTGGAGCCGTTCTCAGGAGTCCCAACTGGGGGGCTGCTGCTGCCATCCAGAGGGTGGAGGCCAGCAATGCTGCCAACTGCCCTGCAATGTGCAGGCAGCCCCCCAGCAGAGGACCATGTGCCCCAATGTCATCAGGGCAGAAGTTGAGACACCTGGGGTGCACACACAGACAAGCACGTGTGCACACGCACGCATACGCACACCCTGCCAGCACTAATGAGAAGCAGCAGCAGAGCATAAGAGCCAAGTACAGGGCCCCGGCGCGAGCTATTGGGGGTCAAGTCCTACTGACTGTGTATCCTTAGCAAGTTGCTGAAGGGCTCTGAGACCAAGGAGCAAGTGGGAGATGACAAAGGGACCTCCTTTATAAGCTTAGGGAGTTACTATGCACAAAGCAGCAAAGTCAGCCTCCTGCTGGTTACGGGAAGTGTCACAGGGCTGTCCCTCTGTCATGGGAACTGGCCTTTTTTTTTTTTTTTTTTTTTTTTGTACTGGGGCATTGAACTCAGGGCTTTGCACATACCAGAAAACTGTGCTGTCAGCCCCTTTTATTTTATTTTATTTTTTATTTTGAGACAAAGTTCTTGCTAAATTGTACAGGCTGCCTCTGGCCTCGAACTTGTGATCCTCCTGCCTCTGCCTCCCAAGTTGCTGGGATTACAGTCCTGTGCCACCACGTCCAGGTTGATTCCAGAGTTAAATGACAGAAGAGACCTGACAATGAAATGCAAGCATGATTCTAGTTGATCAGGACAATGAGCGACATTTCACAGTGGATTGCATACTGTAGACCAGCATTGCCGCAGGCGCCATGGTACACGTCCGTAGTGACTCAGGAGGCTGAGGCAGGAGGGTCATGAGTTTGAGGCCAGAGGCAGCCTGTGTAACTTAGCAAGACTCTGTTTCAAAATAAAAAAATTATGAAGGGGCTGAGGTGCAGCTCCGTGGTGGAGCACTTGCCTAGCTCGTTCAAGGCCCTGGGTTCAACCCCTAGTACTGCTAGGGAAAAAAAAACAAAAACAAAAATCCCCAGCATTGCCTCACTGTGGCAAGCCTAAATTTGGTAACATTTGTGGTTGTGTAAGGGCTGTTATTTCTCTTAGGAGGTACGTACTGAAAAATTTAAGAGTGAAGGGTTATGACCTACGTAACTTACTTTCCAATGATCCAGAAAAAACTCGTGTTTGTAAGAGAGAACAAGAGACAGGAAACAAATATTATGGCAAAATGTTATCTATTGGTAAATCCGAGTAAAGGCTATACAGGTTGATTGTACTTTTCTTGCAACACTTAGAAAAGTTTCACAATTGTCAAAAAGAAAAACAGAGAGTCTGTACCCAGGTATCCCCTCCCTCTGGTACACGTGGCCGGGTCCAGTGTTGTACCTGCCAGGTGCCCCTAGAGAAGTGCTGGGTTCTAGAACCCCCACATCACAACACTCACAGCCGCACTGCAATAAGAACCCCAAAGGGGGTGTAGGAGTGCAAAGTTCACATATAGTAAAAAGGAAAAATTAAACTACCTGATATTTATACAACAGAACCCTGTTCAGTGGAGAATGGTAGTGAATAGAGGACGGCTCCAGTAACGCACAGGGACCCGGCCAGAGTCAGCAGCACCAGTCCCTGTGTATAAACCCCGGCAAAGTGGGCACATTTTTCCAGGCTATGTAGGTGGGTAGCAAACCACAGAGACAGGCAGGGAAGTGGTTACTATACCACGAAGGTCAGGATCGTGCTGACCTCAGGGGGCCTACAAGGACATATTTGGGGGGGCCCCTGCAATGCCAGGGTGTGCCACCCTTCCTCTCTCTCACTTTTGGGACAGGGTCTCACTATGTGGCCCAGGCTGCCTGGAACTTGAGCTCCTCTTGTCTCTGCCTCCCCAGCACCCAGTGGGATGTTCTCTTTCTTATACACAGGGACTCACTGAATAATTAAATGACCATGCATTTATGTTTGTTTGATTGTTTGTGGGGTACTAGGGGGTGGAGCCTGCAGCCGTAGCCCTGTGGAGTCCGATCCCGTCAGATCTCGGAAGCTAAGCAGGGTCGGGCCTGGTTAGTACCTGGATGGGAGACCGCCTGGGAACACCAGAGGCTGTAGGCTTGGGAGAAGGACTTGGCAACCCCCTCCCAAAAATCAATCTGCCATTGAAAGCCCTATGAACAGCAGAGAAGCACTGACAATAGTGCTTCCCCTGTTGTACAGAGGGTCGCCATGAGTCAGATACCGACTCAACGGCACCTAACAACAACAACAACAAGGGGGTGGAACCCAGGGCCTCACACTTGCTTTTTTGCGCGAGCTCACTCACTGAGCCGTACCCCCAGCCCACTTTCTACTTGTTTATGTTTTGAGACAAGGTCTCGCAAGTGAGGCAGGCTGCCTCTGGCCTCAAACTTGCGATCCTCCTGTCTCTGCCTCTGGAGTCACTGGGATTAAAGGCATGCGCAGCCAGGCCCAGGGGGACATTTATGTTAATTTTATACACAAGCCCCAGAGAGTCGCACCAGGGCCCCACCTTGGTCAAGGCTTGCTATCAATCTCTCAATCTCAGACCTCTGGCACCCAGGTGTGCTCTTGGGGGGCAGAATCCGAGCCAGTACAGCTCCTTGCCCCAGAGCCTATAAATGGGGCAGGGATCGTGGGGAGCTGGTGAGGGAGGCCCGGCCGGCCCTGGAACGCAGAACTCCGCCCAGCTCGGGAGAGGAGCTTGGGGCGCCCCCTGGTGGTGGCCTCTGGGAGTGCAGGATTGCAGAAGTGCTAGCTGCGGGTGCCGCCGGGTGCCGGGTGTCCCCGTTCATTTCTCTGCATCTTCGGGCTCCTGGCCTACTCCCATGCTTCACTGCAGCGGAGGCTGAACCCAGATTTATCTCTCTCAGGACTCTTTCTCCATCAAGGCCGCCGAGCTCTGACCCCTCCCTTCCCTTCCTTTGCCTCCTGGCCTTTCCTTAGAGGTGAGAACGAGTCTTTTGCACATACTCTCAGGATGCCTTGATCGCATGGTTGCTTCACTTGTGTGCAGCCGTGACAGCGGTGGGGAAGACGACCTCCCGCATCCGCTGAGGGCCTCCCACCCCAGCACTACGCTGACCACTCCCCTGACGCTGACCACTACGCTGTCTCCTGCCCCAGCCTAAGTCATCCCATTTCCATGAGTGGTCCCTCCGTGGGGCAGGTTCTGAGAGGGTCTTACCAGGCATCAGGGAGACTCAGGCAAGGGAAGATGTGCATAGGCCCAAGGCCTGCTGGGAAAAGGCCACAGGTCAGTGGGGGTCAGGGCACCAGGCCAGAGAGAGCAGGCCCACCTCACTCTTAAGTGGATATGTGGTCTCCTAGGGCCACCAGGGAGTTGTGTGCTCCACAGAGGCAGCTGGAGAGGGAAACCCAGACCCCCTTCCACCCTAAGTCAGAGCCCATGGCCTGAGGCCCAGCAGCTCCAAGAGGGGCAGAGTCCAGCGCCTCACTATTCAGCCAGTATTTCCTAAACACCTACTATACTAGTGGGTGGAAAACCAGGCTGGGAGGATGAATATGGTAAGTTGTGGACTTGGCTCTCTGGAGGAGCCTGAGACAGGGTTAGGATAAGCCTCAGCCTCCTTAACAGAGATGGGGGAGTGGGAGAGGCAGGTCCTGCAGGGTCAGGGAGTGTCCGCAGGGAGAGCACCTGAACTAGGCCTCAGCAGGCATGGATGGGGCCCTAGGATTTGGAGCAGCCAGGACTGTGGGAGTGAAGCCACTCACACATGGACAGGGGCGGAAGTGCTGGGACCAGAGGCGGACATGTGATGTTTATTGCTGCACAGGGTCCTCAGACAGAGCAGGCCCAGCTTCCCCTGTGACATTGGCCAGAGCTCGGCCTCTCTGAGCCAGCGTTCCCGTCTCCCTGTCAGACTCAGAAGTTCCCTCACAGGCGGCCCCAGGAATTCCCGATGATCTGTGCAAGGGCACCCGCGCACAAAATGGGCTCAGTGGCCAATTCCTGTTATTAAGCAATTAGACTTTACTCCCAGGTCTGCTTCCAGTTTTTTAATTTTCATTTTTTAGCAGCAGAAACCTTTTTTTTTTTTTTTTTCCTTTTCCAATGGAAATTTCTCCAGAACGCCATTGTATAAGAAAGGGGTTGAGTGTGGCTGCGGTGGGAAGCTAGGGCCAGGGTGGGTTGGGGGGCCTCCCTCCACTCAGCTGCTCCTCACTCCACCAGAGGGGACCCCTGGGCCTGTTTAGAATCCCGGGGGCCCGTGTAGCTGCTCCATCAGCCCCGTGGGGCCAGGGGACCCTGGGGATCCCGGAAGTGTGTCAGGGAGGTGAGGCTGTCGAGACAGAGGAGAGAGGGCAAGTGGAAGGGGAGGCTGACCCGGGATCCCTCTCCTCGGTGGCCCCCCACCTGCGAACCACACTGAACCTCTGTGGGTGCTTCCAGGGCTATAACACGGTGGCTTGGGGTCTGTTTGACAGATGGTCATTGAGCTGGACTCTCTGGCCGGGGGCTGAGCTCACAGGTGGTGGGGAGGATGGGCGCAAAGGCATGAACTGGCCCTGGGGCCTGGCCAGTGCAGAGCTCAGAGGATGCGTGGGGGGCTCAGGGGTTTAGGTAGCCCTTAGGATCAAGTGCGTCAAGAAGGCTTCTTCCGGGCTGGGGAGTAACCCAGTGGTAGAGCAGATATTTAGCATGCACGAAGTCCTGGGTTCCACTCTCAACGCCACAAAGAAAAAAAGAAAAAGTCTTTCTGGAGGCAGCAAATATTTGGGCAGGGTCTGAAATGGTTAGTAAGAGTGAGCCTGGCACAAAAGCTGGGAAGGGTGTTTGGGGCACAGGGAATAGTATATGCAGAGCCCAGAGGCATGCCCCAGGAGAGGCTCACAAAAGGGGAAATGGGAAGGAAGGAGTGGGACAGAGGGAGATGTGGCTTTTGCGCTGGGTACCCCCACCTGCCCCGGCAGGACCTGGCGGCTGGCATTGAGGCGAACATACCTGTGACCTATGGAATTGGCAGCCAGAGGGGATTCAAGAACATTGGCTGTCAATTCATAGGTCAGAGCCCTGTGCACTCCGTCTTGGCGGCCCATCACAGCCCACCACCTTTGGCCATCCCGGACCCGGGGCCATCACCATGGATGTCCCTGGTGGTCTGCCGGGTGGTGGCTGCTCTCCTCCTCTGTAGGTTTTGGCCCCCACCCCAGATAACAGCAGCCCCACTGGAACCAGTGGGCACTTCCACATGGAGTTGCTGTTACAGGGGGTGGAAGCCGGCAAGAGACCAGGGCCCTGTTGCCTGGCACCTCCCCTCAGGCAGGCTCCTGGGAAGAACCCGATGGCCACCCACCCCTGCCCCCGGGTCCTCTTGGCCCCAGGTCCGTGCTCTTTTTATGGAGGCTCCTTATCATCTGGGGCCCACGCCTGGCGCCCCATGTGGTGCCAGTCCTCTTTTTTGGGCAAAGTCCAGACTCAACCCCAGAGCTGCCTCATAAAGCCGGGAGTGGTTCCAATTTACAACTCCCGGGCAGGCCGTGCTTGCTCTGACACCCCACACCCTCTGCCCCCACGTTCTTGCGCTTCCTCGTTGTTTCGCTCCCAACTAGAGCTGGGCCCCAGTCTCAGGTCTGGCCCCTGTGGCCTCTGTCCTCTGCCCTTTGCCCCTTCCTCCCTGCTATGACCACAGGGCAGAGGGACAACAAGGGACAGCTGTCAGTCTCCAGGGATCTCTCTGTGTCTGCGTCTCTGAGGAAGGCCCCATGCAGGAGGCTGGAGAGAAGAGAAGAGAGAGAGATGAAGGCTGGGGAGGGCCAGGGGAGACAGAGAGAGGGAGAGAGGGGCTAAGAGGGAAAGAGCTGTGGAACAGGTGGAAACCTGGGAGAGAGGTGGAGAGGTGGAGAGAAAGGAGGAGGACAGGGGACTCGGGCGTTCAGCTCAGTGGTAGAATATTTGTCCAGCGTGTGCAAGGCCCTGGGGTTCCAACCCCAGCTCTGCAAAAAAGGAAAAAAGAAAAAAAGATGCTGGTACCCAAACCAACCAGTCAGTGAATGCTAAGAACGGGGCTGGAGTGGCCACCCTTCCGGAGGAACACTTAGGACCTCAGGAGCCTGAGCCCACATGAGCCTGGGAGCTGGGTGACTTTGAGCAAGGAGCTTAACTTCTCTGAGCTAGTGCTGCGTCCTCCTACATGAACCAGAGCTTGTAAGGCCGTCTTGAGCACTGGCCTGGACTGGCAGGAAGCAGCCCCAGGTATGTCCCCCGCTGTGAAGTGGGGAAGGAGCTGCTGACCCGGGCCCCTGAGCTAGGTGTGGCCTTCCCACACTCTCGTCTCTCCACACAGGCTCTGGACCAATAGGCTTCACTGACAGGGACTGGTGCCTGTCCTGCACGGATCCACCAGGCATTTGGGAAAAGGAAGCATCTAGAGTGGGCTTGGGTCATGCTCCCCACCTTTGCCAGAGGTGGAAAAGGCCCAGAGAGGCAGAGGAGGCTGCCCAAGGTCACAAAGCAGGGCCTCAGGGAGGATGCTGCCCTGGAAGCCCCCCTGGAGTGGCTGTGGCCCTCTTGGGACAGGGACCCTGGGGCAGGAATTGCTCTGCCTGGAGGACGGCCCAGGGAACGGAGACACCAAAGCTGGTGAACGGCCAAAGCCCAGGAGCCCAGCAGCCCTCCCAGGGGTATGGGGAGGCCCAGCCTCCTGCTCTGTGGGGTCCAAGAGCCCAGGCCCAGCGGCCAAAGCATGATCAAGAATCCTGGCTCAGAGCCGGGTGCCGCCTGTAATCCCAGTGGCTCAGGAGGTGGAGGCAGGAGGCTTGCAAGTTGGATACGAGAGGCAGTCTGCGTAACTTAGCGAGACCCTGTCTCAAGAAGTAAAAACAATGGACTGGGGGTGCAGCTCAGTGGTCCAGCGCTTAGGCCCTGGGCTCAACCCCCAGTACAAAAAAAAGAAAAAAAAAATCCTGGCTCTACAATGCCACACAGCTCGGAGGGTGGATGCTGTGGCCCCTCCATCCCAAGGTGGAAACTGAGGCAAAGAGCAGGAAGGGGCTGGCGTAGGTCCAGGTCCTTCCTTTCTTGCCCAGAAGGGCTGGTGGCCCTCCAGAAAGGTGCCTGGGATCAGGGGTGTAGGGTGCTGCAGGGAGATGCCCAAGAAGTCCCTTACCTGGTACCCGGCTGGCCCTCGGGGGCACAAGGAGGAAGTGGGACCGCCCTGGGCCCAGGGCACCTTTTGAGCCGTTGGCCCAGCCCCTGAGGCCGTTAATGATTACCCACTGCCATCAAGGCTGATCCCAAGTGTGGTTCGAAGGGCAGGGAAGTTGGACTGTGCCCGGGTAGGTGGGGCAGGTCCAGGAAGCACTGGGCTGGGCCCCTCTGCCCCTCCCAGCAGTGAGACCCCAGCTGTCCCCAGCCTGCCTCCCTCGGGCCTCACCCCCTTCACCTCTTGCTCAGCACGTGGCCCCAGGTGACCATGGGCAGCCGGCGCCCAGGGCCTTCAGGACAAAGCTTCTGCCCCATTCCCAGATCTGCCCCGGGGGCCACAAAGGGGTACCTGGGGATCTTTTCTAGCTTCAGAGAGGTCTGCAGGGAGCCCCAACAAGGTGAGGGATCCCTTAACCCAAGCCTAAGTTTCCCCGCAGGCCTGCCCACGTTCACGCAGGGTTACTGGGGGGGTGGCTCCCTTTTCTGTTCACAGGGAACAAATTACGTGTCGGGGGAGCCCCAGGCATCTTCCTGACCCCGGGGAAACTTCTGTGACCCTTCCTGCCCCAGCACACTTCCTATCAAGGCCCAGTCACCCCAAAGCCTTCTGCTGAGCCCCTTAGGGCCAGGGCTTAGCCCTCCACAAGGGGCCTCAAGAGACAGTTCTGAACCCTGACTCAGCAGGCAGGGACTAGCAGGACCCATGGGCTCAGAGGCCTAGGGCGGAGCCTTCAGGCCACAGGCAGCCTCCATGGCCCCAAGATAAGGCCGGACCCTGGGGTCTGGCAGGGACAGAGCCAAGAAATAGTGAAGCCGGTCCCCAAGAGCCATTCCTCCCTCCCTGGGAGCCCTAGGCGACTCCTCCCAAGCCCTATGCAGCAACTGCCACCCAGGAGTGGGGCCCAACGCAGAGGGAAGGAGCCAGGCTGGCGCCCCCTGGTGGAGACAGGGAGGTCTGAGGGCACAGCGGGGACCCAGCAGAGTGGAGGCCCAGCCGGGGTGCGCAGGCACAGAGGACCTGGGAGGGGGCTGGCGGTGGGCAAGTTTATTCCACTTCATGCAGACACTGACCCACACGGCGTCCGCCCCCCACCTCCCCACGAGACACGCTTGGCTGAGTGGGGTCAGGTCTGAGGGTCCGACAGCCTCCGTCCTGGGACAAGGCAGCAGAGGGGGCCCGGGTGGCGGGGAGGGGCAGCGTCCTTTCTCCCCGGAGGAAAAGTGCACAGACAGGGCCGAGGCCCCAGGCTGGGGGGCCCCTCTCCCGCGGCGGCTTGGCAATGGCGGGCCGGGCAGGTGTCCTTCACAGTGGCTGTCCCTGGAAGGGCCCAGGCCTGGCCGGGCTGTGGGTCGCAGCTTGTGACGGCCCCGCTGGGGCTGCAGACAGACACTGGGGTGGGCAGCGCACCCCTGGGTGCCAGGTGCCATCTCAGTCCTGGGCCTCCTCCGAGCGCCACTTGAGCGCGTGGTCCTTGTGGGCGTCGGGCCGGATCTGGTTGTGCATCCCCCCGAGCACGCTGGACGCGGCCTCGGAGACCACGATGATGGGCTTCACCACCGTCGGCGGCAGCTGGCGGATCACGCCCCCCACCGCGCCCGTCAGCCCCTTCTGCTGGTGGCCGTGCGACGCCACATCGCAGATGGTCTGAGCTGTGTCCAGGATGCCCTGTGGGGGTCAGAGGTCAGGGCGAAGGTCTGTGGGAGGGGGCAGTGAGGTGGGGGGGACGGTCTGGGAGCAGAGCCGGGGCCGCCTCACCTCTCGAACCGCGTCATAGGCCTTGGCCATGCCCTCCCGGAGGTCGGCGGGCTGCTGGCCTTTGCGCAGCCTCCGTGCGTTGCGCTTGTCCTGGAGGGCGCGGGAGATGGGCGCTGCTGGGGACAGGATGTCATACACCGTCTCAGCTGTGGCCTGAAGGACAAGGGAGAGTTAGGTGACAGCTGGCCAGGCAGACCCCTGCCAGGGCAGGCCAGGGACCCCGTGCACCCTTAGCCCCAGGCATATCCAGCCTTCACCTGCGGCGGCCCCAGGCTCCCGCTCGGCCTTCACCTCCCCTTCCATGGCTGACGTGACCCAGCTCAGCGCCCTTCAGGTGGAACATCTTGGCCTTTACTGAGGGGACCTTCCTCACGCCCCCTCAAACCCACGCCCTTCTCCCTGCTGACCACTCTGGGAAGCCTGCGCCTGACCGTGCAGGCTCCCCAGCTGGAGGGGCAGTGTCAGCGGAGACCCCATGGGCCAGCAGCCAGCCCACTGCTGAGCCCCACCTTTCCTCTCCCGACCAGCTCCGCTGCCCGCTCCACTCCCCCTCCCTAGCCTGTGGTGCCTCCTTCCCACACAACTTAAGGCCCCTCCAGCTTCCTGCCAGAGACCCTGTGCCCTGCTCGTGGGGGTCTGAGCTGGAAGGTTCCAGGGTGCACGGTGCTCCTGCATGCTGATAGGCCCGCCCACCCCACCTTGGAGCTCCTGATCCCCTGGGACCCCTCTGCGCCTCACAAAGGGCACGAACTGAAGGAATGTACACCAGTCTCTGTGCCGCAGTTTCTCTGTACACAACAGCTCTGCTCCCTATCTTTTCGGTCACAGGCATGGAGACACAGTGGGCTCTGATGGCCTGGGGGGGCACTCAGCCCCCACACACAGGAGCCACTGTGGGCCTTAGGGCCAGGGGGTCCTGGGCATGGCACCTGGCCTCTCCCCCAAAG
Source organism: Pedetes capensis (assembly GCA_007922755.1). Lineage (NCBI taxonomy): Eukaryota > Metazoa > Chordata > Mammalia > Rodentia > Pedetidae > Pedetes > Pedetes capensis. The sequence goes on along the minus strand of VMDO01005637.1, from coordinate 90,588 downwards.
GCTATTTCTTTTTTTGTGTGTGTGGTACTGGGGGTTGAACCCAGGGCCTTGAGCTTGCATGCTTTCCAAGTGCTGGACCACTGAACTGCACCACAAACCCATTTCTTTACTTTTTTGAGACAGGGTCTCACAAGGTTACACAGACTGCCTCTAGTCTCGAACTTGTGATCCTCCTGCCTCTGCCTCCCAAGCTGCTGAGATTACAGGCGTGCGCCACCGCACCCAGCTTCCCCCAAAGGCTATTTCTGTAGGAAATGAGCGAGAGATACCAGCCCAACAGAATTGGGAGCCCGGGGTGGAGGCCTCCCCCATCCCCGTGCTGCACAGGCGCTCACCTGAATGGCCTGCACCAGCCGGTTGCTTAGCTCCAGGGCAGCAGAGGCTGTGGAGGAGCCGAAGGAGGCAGCCCCACGCTGCAGCCCCCGCATGAGGCGCCCGTCCTTCCTATACTGCTCAATGGGCAGCCACAGCAGGTCCCGGAACCCTTGGACTAGGGGGACAGGGTGATCAGAGATGCCCATCGCTGCCCTGCCCTCACCCACCCCACCCGAGGACCTCTCCGGCTTTCCCAGTGGCAGTTTCTAGGCCACCCCAGAGTAATGGAAATTTTGAGTCCTCAAACACTCACAGAGCTGGACAACCGAGTGCACGGGGCCTACTCCTCCCAGCAAGCCGGGCAGCTGGTTCTTGCGGATGTCCTGTAGCCACTCATTGAGGGCATAGCCCAGCACCTTGTCCACACCCAGGAGCCTGGGAGAGGGAGAGGTAAGAATGGTGAGGGGGAGAGGGCCCCACATTGAGAGACCAATGAGCCAGGAGGACCACGTACCCGCGAGGCACCCCAACCCTCCACAGGGTCCCACAGGCCGTGTGTGGAGTGATGACTGCCCATTCTACAGAAAAGAAACTGAGGCCAAGGGAGGGCAACGACCTGGCGAAGACCACACAACCAGTGAGAACACAGCGAAGGGAAGACAGTGGGCCTGGAGAGGGCCCGGGCCAGGGGGCTCACCCGTGCCGGCAGCAGAGCCGCTTAAGCTTCAGCTCAGAGCAGTTGAGCTGTGCCAGACCAATGAGGAGGCCAGCAAAAGTGCCCTGCAGAGGGACGGACAGGGTCCTGGCTATGTGACGGGACAGGGGACTGGCTGGCCCACAAGCTATCGGAGGCTGATGCCAGCCCTGGCCCCAGATACTTGGCCACAGCTGAGTAGAGCTGGGACCCCAGGACCTGGCCCACACTGTCACCCTGCCCGGCGGTCCTGCTCACCACCTGGTCCATGGTGACGTGCTTGCCATGGTAATCCAGCCAGATGGGCACCTCGGATGTGAAGCGGAACTCCCTGGGGGAGAAGGGAGACAGGGCCTTTGGTCACCACCCAGGTCCCTGGCACCCCAGCCCAGAGCCCTGGCCCCCAGCCCTACCTGAAGTAGATGGGCTGCTGCTCAGTGGAGGAGCCGGGGCCACCCCCAGGGGCCTCCTGGGAACCGCTCTTGTCCACGCCGCCAGGCTGCCCTTCCTGGAGACTGCTGGGCGGGCCTTGGGTCTCGGGGTGCACTAGGGGAGAAGAGGTCACAGAGCAGGGATGGGACCAGGGACGGCTGGTGCCTGGCGGTGGAGCCTGGCCCTCCCTGGCCTGACCTGGCATCTTACCCTCAGGAGAGGTCTCCCCTGGGGCCATGGGGTTGATGCCAGCAGCCAGGCTGGTGAAGAAATCCTTGAGGAAGAAGAGAGCGTCCTGCAGGGAGGAAGCCAGGGCCCTGGTCAGCTCCAGGCGTTGGAGAGGAGGGGTGGCTGCGCTCTGCCCTCCCTGCCGCTCACCTGGTCCACGTTGAGCCGCAGAGGCATCAGCGAGACGCGGAGGCAGCACTCAGGCCCACCCGGGCTGCTGGTGGGGGCCACGTGCAGCGCTTTGATGGTGAGCTGAGGGTGGAGGGCAAGCTCTGGGGGTGCCTGTCCACCTGCCACCCACACAGCCCACCTCTGCCCACGCTGTTCCCTCCACCAAGCCGGCCCCGTGTTCTGCCCTCCCCAAGGGGCACAAACAAGCAGGGAGGGTGTGGAGGGAGCCCCGGCTGGCCGCCCCGCGCCTCCCCGCACCATGTTGGAGTGCGTGCGCCGCGGCAGCTGCTCGCTCGTGTGCAGGTGCAGGAACTTGTTGATCTGGGAGGTGGCGAGCCGGTCACGGATCTCCAGCTCCTGCACGATGAGCACCTGGCGGGACAGCGGCCGCTCCTCCATGTCCTGGCTGGCGGTCATGCCGGTAGCCGGCTCCTCCGAGTACACTTCATGCTGGAAGCTCACCTAGGGGTGGGGAGGCCTGAGCTGGGCTGGTGGGGCCCACGGAAGGGAAGCGAGGTCTAGCCCAGGTTCCTCCCTCCCAGTGACCCTTCCTGCCCCATCCCCAGCTTAGCCCCACACCTGGCTGCCATCTGGACATCTCCACCGGCATCGAACTCTACCTGACCACACTGAACTTGACCTCCTGCCCTGAATCATCTGTCCCACTTCCATAGCCTTGTTGTTGGTAGGTGTCATCGAGTCGTGTCTGACTCATAGCCATTCTCATAGGGTTTTCAATGGCTGATTGTTTCGGGATTGCCTCGGGAGGGGATTGCCACATCCTTCTCCTATCTTTGGGGTGCTGGGAATCGAACCCGGGATCTTAGAGACTGCAGAGCAGCGCTCTACCAACTGAGCTAAATTCCAGCCGGGCTCCATAGCCTTAGCCTCACTTAAGTGGTACCCACCCTCTATCACTGGAACGCAACCTCTGACTCCACCATTGCCTCTGACCTGGCACCCACAAAGGCTCCCTCTGTACCCGCTTTGTCTCTACAGTTTGTACCTGGTCTCCGGGCACCTCATCTCTGCCCTGGACGACCCTCATCCCCTCCAACCCATTCTCCACGTGTCCACAGGGGCCGTTGTAAAGCACTGCGCTTCTCCTTCACACTCCGCCACAGCCTAGCGAGCCTCACCTCTCCCTCCAGACATGCTCTTGCCATTGCTTGATGTGCTGCTGTCCTGTGGGTCCAGGCCTTGACCCCTGCACCCCTCTCTGTCTGGAAGCCGCTGGCTCCTGCCAGGCCTCGGGCCTGGGCTGCTGCTACCAGAAGTTGTCTCCTGAGCTCCCACAGCACAACCGCTACTCCCAACAGCCTTGCGTGCTCTGCCATCTGCCTGCAGGCTTCCTTGGGAAGCCCCGCACCAGCCTGGGTGACCCCCCAGAAAGTGGGGCCTCCCCATACAGTTTCTCAAGCCGAAATGCCGTGGCTGCCATAGAGCCAAAGCTGTGTGGCTCCCTGCCATTCCTCCCTCCAGAATCTGCCCACTGGTATGGTCCCACTGCCCTGTGCTGACTGATGTGGCCTCGGCTCCAACCCCCAGGGGCTCCTGCCTCACTCTAGTAAGAATTAAAGCTACTGGCCTGCTCGGCAAGGCCTACAAAAGCCGTCCCCACAGATCCCTGGCCTTGCCTCCTGCTGCTCCCCTCCTTGGCTTCTGCCTCCTTTGTGGCCCCGTGTGTTCTGGAAGACGCTGGCAAGGCCCGCAGCTGTGGTGCCACGTTGGCCCTGCTCCCGAGCCCACTTCTTCAGGTCTTTGTCGGAAGAGGGCTCTGCTGCCCCTCCCACCTTTAGTTCTCCTCAACCCTTTCCCACCCTTGGCCACGCCATGGCCATGGCCGTCTTCCTTGGGTTCTGCCTGCTCTGCTCATGGCTAGAGGGGGCCCTGGCACAGTGGCCTGGCTGTGCGCTGACGATCGCGCTCACCTTGCTGAGCTGGATCTCCATGAGCACCTGGTGCTGCCTCCCAGTGCCACCCTGCGTCCGCCAGGAGTTCTGGGGCCGGTTGGGGCCAGAGCAGCGGGAGGGGGAACCTCTGGGGCCCGAGAGGCCAATTCTTGCTCTGGGAAGGACACAGGGACCAGGTGACTCAGAGCAAAGCCCGGTCCTCCCCCTCAGCACGGGCCTGTCAGGCCTGAGGCAACAGACCCTCTCCAGTCTCAGACCTGGGGGCAGGCAGGGCCAGGAGGAGACACTGAGGCGAGAGGGCATGTGGGGCTCAAGATTTCCAGAGTTGGGATGACCCAGGCCCCAGTCCCTCCAGCCGCCAGCTGCACCCCCTCCTCGTCACCTGTGACCCGGGTGGGGGCCGAAGTCTCGGCCGCCGTACAGGTGCCAGATGAGGGAAACCTCGCGAAGCACCACACGCCTGCTGGGCACGGGGAAGTGGGCAGGCGCCCGCAGCAGGTCCGTGCTGCCCAGCGGCTGGGAGAAGTGTCCGTCCTGCACGATGATGGGGCCTGGGTGCAGCTGCGTCACCACGGGCTCCCCGTCTCGGGGCTGCCGGAGATGGGTGGGATGGAGGCGATCCCCTGCCCAGCCCCCACCCCAGCTCCCTTCTGCTTCCTCCCTCACTGTGTCCTTCCGTCTTCTGACACAAGATGGCCCTCTTGGTCCACCATCCCCAGAGCCCACACCTGAGTGTCCAGGTGTGGTCCAGGAGGGCTGAGAGCCCCTTGCTCCTGCCGGACCGCACCTCGGGAGGCATCCTTGAGGCTGGACACGCCCGCTGGCCCTTGCAGCCACATGGGGCCCCCTTCTCTCTTCCTTCCCCTTGGACATCCGCGTCCCTCTGCCCAGGACACTAGACCTCCCTCCAGCCCAGAGCCCGGGCTGCCTCCTGCCTCCTTCTCTCACGGGGAAGCTCTAGAAGGCCTCGCAGCCATCTGAGCAGCCTGGCCCTCCCCGCTCACCGGGATGCCCAGGCCAGGCGCGTCAAGGATGCAGAACTCGTCACTGTCCAGGACGCTTCCGTCCCCCTCCTCTTCCTTCTCACCTCTCTTCACCTCAGAGCAGGACCCCAGGCTGCTGGTGGGGCCCCCAGGAGGGGGTGAGGGGGCCTGGGCCCCGCTCCGCTCACCTGGGAATAGGTAGACCGAGACGGGCGAGGCCTGAGGGAGGGGGCCACCTAGGGGCGAGAGAGAGGCCAGTGTGGGAGATGCTGCTGGGGGTGCCTGCCTGGGCCTGCAGTCCCCAGGGCAGCCTCCCCACCTGAGGGCTGTGCCAGCTCCCGCAGGCTGCGCTCCGTGTCCAGGAGGGCGTCGGCCAGGTCCCGCTGGTTGATGAGGGCCGTCTCCACTGGGGGGCACGAGGGCAGGGAGGCGGGGCTCTCGGAGAGCTGGCCCAGCAGGGGAGGAGTGGTGAGGAGGTGCCGGAGGGAGGGCAGGTGGTCCCGGGGGTTTCCCCACCCCAGGCCCTGGGGCTGCGCAGGGGAGGGGCCTGGCCAAGCTCTGGCAGCCACGTGGCCAGGCCTCACCTGTACCTTCTGGCCGGCGATCTCCGTGGGGCTGGGGGGCCGGGGTGGGGGGTGCAGGTCGCCCGAGCTCGTTACGTACTGGAGCAGGTTGGCCAGCAGGGCGCAGGAGTCGGCGCAGCTGTGTACGTGCATCACGTTGTTGGAGCAACGCAGCTCGAACAGTGGCTGGCTCTGCGGGCGGGCGGCGCAGCGTCAGCGCAGGCCCTGGATGTCCGTGGGTCCCCACCTGGGAGGGCACCACAGCTCCGTCCCCACCACAGGAAAGGCAGGGCAGGGCAGGTGCTCCCTTGAGTGGGCAAACGGATGACGCAGAGGGTGGCAGGGGCTCGGCCCTGCAGGGTGTGCACCCCCCCACCCCTGCACCCCGCACTGCAAGTCTCCTCTGCCCCTCTCCTCAGCCGGGTGAGGCGGGGCCTGTTACCTCACTACACTGACAGGAAACTGGGAACCCGCTCCAGCTATGACAGCCCCAAGTTTCTGAGTCTGCCCTGCCTGCGGCCACCCTCTGGCAGTGGGGCTGAAACAGCAAGAGACCCCCATGGAGGCAGAGCCCTCCCCTCTAACTGCGGCCCTGCAAGGGAGGGCAGCGGCTGGGCCTGCTGTGGACCCCTCGGCCCGCTGGCTGCACTCACCAGTTTGCCCTCGGGGCTCCCCTTCCAGGTTTTGATCACAAGCTCCAGGAGGTCAACGTCCAGGACACACACATAATCTGAGGCAGGAGGGGAGAAAGGCTCCATGGGCCCCTGCCCACCACCACGACACGTCAGGGAAACCTGGGTGCTGCCCCGTGCGTGCTTGGCAGAGAGGTGAGCAGTGGCCGTAGCTGGGTGAGGACAGTGGGCTGCACTGTGGGTGATGGGGCCCTGGTCCCTCAGGGTGGGGAGGCCCAGCCCAGGCCCTGCCCACCTCGCCGCAGATCCAGAGTCTCCACCTCACACTTGTCGGACAGGTACAAGGCCGAGTCGTCAAGGATGAACCTGGTGGGGAACAGGGCTGAGAAGGGCCCCCGGGAGCCACTGCAGGCGGCAGCTCGGCGGCCACAGGGCAAGGGTGGGGCTCCCAGAGACAGGCGGAGGGGCCCAAGGCCTCAGGCAGCTGCAGCCACGGGGCCTCTCCAGCCTCGGCGCCTATCTGTACCATGGGCAGAGTGGGCCTGGGCCCTTGTCGCAGACCTTGACAGTAACCACGTACTCCCGTGGGGCAGCACTAGGGTTCCCAAAGACCTTGTCCCACCACCTCATCGGGTCCTCAGAGGAGGGGGTCCTCCTCCCACAGTGCTTGTTCTTTATTTTTATTTATTTAGCTATTTACTTATTTTATTTAATTTACCTATTTATTTTTTTGTGGTACTAGGGGTTGAACCCAGGGCCTCGTGCCTGCATGCTTTGCAAGTGCTGCACCACTGAGCTGCACCCCCAGCCCATTTTTTTTACTTTTTTGAGACAGGGTCTCGCTAAATTACGCAGACTGCCTCTGGTCTTGAACTTGCGATCCTCTTGCCTCTGTCTCCCAAGCCGTTGGGATTACAGGCATGTGCCACCATGCCCAGCTTTGCTATTTACTTTTTTTGAGACAGAGGCTCACTATGCAGCCCAGGCTAGCCTCCAGCTCTTGGTCCTCCTGCCTCAGCCTCCCAAGTACTGGGATTAGCAGGCATGCACCACCAAATCCAGCTGTTTTATTGATTTGTTTTTGTGGTACTGGAGATGGAACCCAGAGTCTTGCACAAGTTATGCAAGTGCTCTGCCACAGAGCTGCACACCTAGCTCTATTGTTGTTTTAAAATAAGTCTTTGGACTGGGGATGTAGCTCAGTGCTAGAATGCCCACCTAGCAAAGTGCAAGGACCTGGGTTTGATCCTCAGTATCACAGAATTGCAGAAAGAAAAAGACAAAGAGTTCCTCCAGCTGGGTGCAGTGATGCACACCTGTAATCCCAGCAACTCCCAAGGCAAAGGCAGGAGGCTCCTGAGTTGAGGGTAGAGGCAGCCTGCATAACTTAGCAAGACCCAGTCTCAAGATGAAAAATTAAAAATGAGCTGGGGGTACAGCTCAGTGGTAGAGTATCTGCATGAGAGTCTAGGTCCATAGCAAAAAATAAATAAGTAAATAAATAAAATAAAGTAAGTCCTCAGAGCTCAAGTAAAGTTCAGTTGTATAGCACAAGTGTTAGGCCCTGCGTTCTACTCAGCACTGCATAAATAAATGGTAAATAAATAAATAGCTGCGCATGGTTGCACACACCTGTAATCCCAAGACTCAGGAGGCTGAGGCAGGAGGATCACTATGAGTTTGAGGCCAGCCTGACCTACATAGCAAGTTCCAGGCCAGCATGGGCTACACAGAGAGACCCTGCCTCAACAGATAAATAAATCCTTATTTTATTATAACAATACAAACTTCTTAGATGGACATGATGGCACACGCCTGTAATCCCAGAGGCTCAGGAGGCTGAGGCAGGAGGATCGCAAGTTCGGGACCAGAGAGGCAGTCTGCATAACTTAGTAAGACCCTGTCTCAAAAAAATAAAACCCTGTCTCAAAAAACTCAAGGCCTGAGTTCAACCCCTAGTACCACAAAAATAAATAAAAAATAAAAAATTTGAAAACAAACAAAAACAATACAAACTTTTTTTTTTAGCAGTACTAGGGGCTGGACCCTAGTACTCACGCATGCTTTGCAAGGGCTCGACCACTGAGATTTACCTCTAACCCTTTTTGTATTCCTTATCTTGAGACAAGGGCTTGCTAAGTTACACGGGCTGCCTCTGGCCTCAAACTTGGCGATACTCCTGCCACCGCCTCCCAATTTGCTGGGATTACAGGCTCACACCACAGCACCCAGCCTCAATACTACCTCCTTTAAGATATTTCAGAATAACAGAAAAGATAATTAAAGTCATTTATAACCCCAAATTCTGAGAAAACCACTATGTACACCTCCATCTGCTCTTTTCTAAGTAGCCATGCACTGAGAAATACATATAAACACTCCTTCATAAACATATTTTTGAAAAACATGTAGTTTTGCCCAGCGTGGTGGAGCATGCCTGTAATCCCAGTACTCAGGAGGCTGAGGCAGGAGGATCCACGTGGGTTTGAGGCCAGCCTGGGCTATAATAGGGAGTTGCAGGACAGCCCGGGCTATGTAGTGAGACTATCACAAAAACAAACCAAAAATGTGGTTTTGTACACAGTTTTTCTCTGTGAACATTGCATTGTGACATTTTTCTTTTTTCATGTTATGCTGAGTCTTTATTTACTTAGGCGATGATTTAGGGGCATTCAGACTTTTTATGAGTTTGGAGTTTTACTTCATCTTACGTTTCTGCAGTACTAGGGATTCAACGCAGGATCCCGCACATGCTAGGCAAGGGCTCTGCCACCGAGCCGCACCGTCAGCCCGGACTGTTTTAAATTAGAGCCCAGAGGTGTTATTTCCCACCTCTCCTATCCTTGTAGCCTTAGGGCAACCCCCAGAAGGGAGATTACTGGGTCTGAGAGCACAAATGCCCTTTAGGCTCTGATTTGGGGTCCAAGCTCCCCTCCAGGAAAGTGGAAATGACTCACGCCGTTCCTGGGGATGTATGTGAAAACACGGGGGACCATTGCCCCAAGCATAGACAGCCTCAGAGAGGCCTTAAGAGGACGCCCAGTAGCAGCAGCAGCAGCAGCGGCAGCACGGTGGGGGTGGGAGGCAGCCTGCGTACCTGAGCAGGAAGGTGGACGTGTCCATGACGATGTTGCTGGAGAGGGTGAAGGTCTCGGCGGTGACCAGGACGCGCACAGGGAGGTAGAGAGGCCTGGGGGTGGGGGGATCATACTTGGGCTGGGGCAGGTGCCTTATACCTCAGGCTGCCCCCACCCTGATGCCAGCCACTCAGCCTCAGTACCTGTAGTCCACAGCGCAGGAGAACAGGTGCGTGTGCAAGACGGTGATGACCGTTGGGGGCAAGTAGCCCAGCACGGGGTCGTCCAGCACATCTAGGAACTCCAAGAGCTTCAGAGGCCAGGGCAGAAGGGGACAGTGAGGACAAGGAGGCCTCCTCCCTGCCCTGACACTTCCCTGCCCTGGCCCTGGCCCAGCACCCCTGACCTCCCCCCCCCACCGACCCGCTGTCCATCATGCCCAGCAGATGCTCCTCACATGAGCCCCCTTGGCCCATCCGCCCTGCTCGCCTGAGCCACAAGGCCAGAGTCACTGAGCTACGGGGCTTTCTAGGCCACCCCTGCTCACCTGGGAGTGCCAGCTCTGCTCAGGCAGGGCCATGTAGTGGCGCAGGGTGGCTTTGTGCAGCCGCAGGGTCACCAAGAACTCCTGGGGGTGGAGGCACAGTCAGGCTGGCGGGAAGCTGAGCCCCAGTTTGCACTGGGGAGGCAGCTGCCCAGCCAGGCAGGGGGGGGTGGCAAGCCGGGAAGCCATACCTTGATGTTCTTGTGTGGGTCCAGGTGGATGCGCACAGCAGCAGACAGCATGGGGGAGCCATGACCCTCGCGCTTGTGGCCCGAGGCCCCCTGCTCAGCCACCCCTTCCTCTGACGGGTAGATGGTCGGGGCCAGGTGGGCCGGGGGAGCAAAGCTGGGCAGCTCCAGGTGACTGGGCAGCAGGTAGTCATCCACGGCCGCTGGGGAGGGATCCTGTGAGCCCCGTGCCACAGCAGCTGGCTGCCCACTCCACTCAGGGACCACGTCCCCAGTGCTCACAGCCCGGCCCCGGCCCCAGCCCCAGCCCCAGCCCCAGCCCTCACACCTCGGTGGTAGAGTGTCGCCTTTTCAGCTTCCAGGCAGAAGTAGCCAAGCCCTGGCTGCCCGCAGTACTGGGAGACGCTGAAGAGGGTGCCGTGTTCGGCATCTATGACCAGCTCCCCGTGTGCAACCTCCTGCCGCCGCCCGGCCTCGTCCTGTAGCAGAGCACACGCCTGCCTCACTGCTGAGCCCAGCGGCCCCCATAGGTGGAGGACAGGGGCTCTCGGAGCCCTGGCCTGTGAGGCGCCCCAGCCTACTCTGCTGGAGGCCCGCAGTATTTGCCTCTTGCCCAAGGGGGAGCAAAACCCTTGCCCCACCGGCCCCCTTGGGAACAAATGATGCCTATTCTGGCCCCAGTGTGGTGCTTTATGTAGAAGAGAGACTTTGAAGTGGCCCGAGGTAGGATGGAGCAATGGGCTGGCGCATGGGGGTCCCGGGGGCGGGGGGCAGTGGGAGCTGCTGGCCCTCTGCACTGTCCACTTGCTCTCCACATCCCCGACTCGGAGCCGCCAGGCCTGTCCAGCTCCCGCATCCAGGGGGTTGTGGAGTTCGGGTTCACCTAGCCAGGGCTGTCTCACCTTGGCTTCGCAGAGGACTGTGACCCGACCCTTCATCACTGTCACCAGCGTGGAGAAGGTACTCTGGGTGTGACGGCTCGAGGGCTCACGGGAGGGGTGCTGGGGGGCACCTGAAGCCCCCACCGAGAAGAACTGGGCATCCTCATCATCCGAGTCTGAGTCTGGGGTGCGAGGGAGGGAGGTGGGTAAGAAGGAGACCTGGAAGGCTGGCCTGGCCAGGCCCCCGTCAGAGACCCCCACTCGTACCCAGCTTGAAGGCCGACTTGCACATCTTAAAGCTGTCCGGCCAGAAGCCGGAGGAGGCGGGTAAGCCAGAGGGGCGAGTGGCAGAGTCAGGAGTGGGGAGCAGGTTGGCGGGCTCCCACATGAGGAGGTCGTTGTTGATCCTGCCATGGGAAGTGGGGACAGCGGAGGTGAGGCAGGTAGGGGCGCCGGCCCCTTGCCCAGGCCTGGCTGCCCCGGGTCCCCACCTGTTGTAGATGCTTTCGTAGATCTCCTTGCTAGGCAGGAAGACGTGGGCGCTGGGCAGGATCATTTCCAGGCTGCAGCGGGACAGCGCCAGGGTCTGGCTCTGGAATGTCCTCATTTCCTCCGAGTCTCCCGGGATCACCATCTGGACGGGGTGAGCAAGAAGAGAATCCAGCAGAAGAGTCATCGTAGACACCTGGTGCCCGCCTCCGCTCCGCAGTCAGAGGCTCCGCAATCAGAGGCTCCGGTCTGAGTCGCGACCTCACGCGCTCATTCATTCACAGGAGCCCCTCCCTGCTGGGACCCGGTGCTGCCAACATGGCAGCTCTGCTCTACGGGCTTCCTGGGTGGGAACTCCTTTAACTCTCTTAACGGCCTGTGAGACAAAAGTCCTTGTGCCGGCCTCCCGGAAGGAAACTCATCTGCAGGAGACTCCCCAGCGTGACCGCCACCAAGCGGCAGAGCCTGCGCTGGAGCCTGGGCTGTCTGGCCCTACAGGCCAAACCCTTGCCTACCTCTCCCTCAGCTTTCATCAGCTTTGGAAGAGGGTCCCGAGGCCCAAGTGGACCTGGTGACACACAGCGGAGGTGGCTGCCCTCACCTGGGTGCCCCTCCCCGCCCTGCCCCTGAGCTGGCACAGGTGCTTCAGACTCCCAGAGGGGCCAGAAATACCAAAGAAACAAAATCCTTACACCACTGAGCCCCATCACGTCCACCCTGGGTGTTCCTGCTGCCCTGGCCCACAGCCACACGGTGCTGCCTCCGCTGCAGACCAAGGTGGCGGGGGGGGGGGGGGGGGGGGGGGGGGGGGGGCTGAGGAGTGGGGGCCAGGCCTCACCTCCTCGGTCTCGTACATGGTCCTCTTGGAGGAGAAGGGCGAGGGTTCAGGTTCCCGCAGCTCACACGGACTCTCGGTGGACAGTTCCAGCTCCTCACCCTTCTCTGGGGCCACCTCCCACTGTGCGGTGCTGGACTGCGGGTTCAGGGTCAGCACTACCCTGCCGAGGCACAGAGCTATCACTGGCCTGGAATGCCGCCGCAGGAGCCCCCTGCTTTGCAGTTATCCCTTCCAGGGTCCCCACTTACTGGGGCAGGCAGTACTTGTGCCCGGTGCTCTTGGGGTCCAGGGCTTTGGAAACACGCAGGCAGGGGACAGGCGGCTTCTCTCCCTCTTCGTAGACTCCTGGAGGGGACACGGAGGGTGGAGTCATCCCTGAGGCCTCTTACCTTTTCCTTCCCAATCCTGGGCCAGGTCGGCACCTGGTCTGCAGCGGCCCAGGGATAAAGGGTCCATTCTGCTCTCGGCCCCAAAGAGATGATGATAGGGGTCTGGCCCAGGCTGTGTGCAAACTGTGGCCCAGCCCCCAGCCCACCTAACCCAGAGGCCCAGGTCCCTGTCCCAGGTGTCCCCCAGGGGGACCTTACCATGTAGGTCGGAGCAGGTGAGTTCCAGGTGGGTGGGGGCGGGGGGACCAGGCCCACTGCTCAGCTCTGACCGGAACTGGGGCTCACTCAGTTCCAGCCGCAGCTGCTCGGCCCGCACAGCCCGGCCGGCCCAGGGGTCTCGCTCAGGACGCAGGTCAGCGATGGGGAAGCGCAGCCTCAGTGTGGCCCGGGGTGCTGAGAGCCGAAACACTGTCTGCTGCTCGGTGGCCAGCGGGGGCTCGGTCTGTGGAAGATTCAGGGGTCAGAGCTGCCCCAAGCACCCCTTCAACTGTGGTCGAGAACCCCAAGGTCTGCGTCCTGCTTCCTACTCCATCCTGGCCCCAGCAGGCCACCTCACCAGCAGGCCAGCAGGTGGCTCACGGGGCGTGGTGGCCAGGTGCAGCAGGGCAGCAAGCCGGTCCAGGGACCCCAGCTCCACATCTGCCTGGAAGTCGGCCAGGTCCAGGGCCAGTTCGGAGTGGCAGTGGCAGGCAACAGAGCGCCGGGGCCGGCCCTGTGGAGGGTAAGGGCATTGGGGTCAGGAAGGTCGTGGGGTGGGCGAGCACAGGACGGGAAGGGGCTTCCTCAGGCAAAGACAAAACCCTGAGGCCTCCCACTGGGAGGAGAAGAGCTTGGGCAGGGGATGCAGGAGGGGACTTAAGGGGACTTTCAGCACCCTGCGCATGCAGGTGACACGCTGGGTTTAAAAAAAAAAAAAAAAAGCCATGGACATTTGCCCCTCCCAGCCTCAGTGGCCCAGCAGGGGGCTGCCAGGTTGAGGCAGAGAAGGGAGGACCCAGATTGTGCGGATGGTGTGGACAGAGCACAGAGGTAGATGCGCAAGGGCCCTGGGGTCAGTGAGATGTGGTGTGGCTGGCGCATAGGGGAAGAAGGGCCAGGGTGGGGAGCTGGGGACACACAGATGTGAGGGCGGCGTCCATACCATGGGAAGCAGCCAACAGCCACCGCCACCGGGCCTGGAGGGGTCGGGGGGGTTACCTTGGGCACGCGGCGCAGGGTCTGTGTGTGGCGCAGGTGGGCGCAGGGCCGTGTGGAGGCCTGGGAGCCCAGGTTACTGGGGAAGCTCAGGATCTGGGAAGGGGGATGGGGGGTGAAGAGGGTCAGGACGGCCTCCACATCCGCCCAAGCCTGCAGGCTCTGCCTCTGCCCTCACCTCTGTGTACTCAGGCTCCGAAGCGCCCCTGGGCCACAGGCACTCCAGCACCTCCAGCTGCCCAAAGTGCGCTTCCGTGCTGCTTGTCCGCCGGGACCGGCCGCCCGCCCGGAGCTCCCAGGACAGCTGCACGGCTGTGCCCATCAGCCTGCGCGAATGAAGAGGGCCGACATCAGAGGACCGACATCAGAGGCTGGGCCTGGGGGCTCCACCAGTCTCCCCACCAGCCCCTGACTCAGGCTGTGGCTTGTACCGGACGTGGCTATGGGGGCAGGCCTTCTGGAAGAGTGGACGAAGGTGGTGGAAGTCTCGAGAGCCGAAGGGCCCATCCTTGGCAGCACTGAACTCCGCAAAAAAGTGGGAGGCGAGGTCGGGTGGTCCGGAAGACGGGGCGGAAGTCTGGAGCACGGTGAGGGTCACCCCTCCCAAGGTCATCTTCAGCAGCGAGTCGGGGCGCATGGCGTCTGGACGGGGAGTAGAGGTCGCCTTCCCTGAAGGGACACAGGCTTCACCAGGGGCTCCCAGGAGCTCAGGTGCACCCTGGGGGAAGGGACAGCTGGCCATGGAGCTTGGGCTGAAGAAACCCTGGCCAAGCAGACCGTGGGGGCCAAATCAGGCCCATCCCGTAGCTCTGGCGGGGGGCTTGGTTGGGCAAAGGTGACATCAAATACTCCTATATGCCAAGCCCTCCGCCCAGGCTCAACTTAACCCTCTCAAGGCCGTGGAGGGATTGACTGGTATGGTAAAGCACACAGCCCAGCACCTGACCCACGCCAGGCCCTCCAATATGGACCAAAACGCACAGCCTGATCTTCCGTGCTCTTTCTGTAGAAGGGGAAACTGAATCTTAGGAAGCTTAGGTGCTAGGCCCTGTCCACTGCACCACCAGCTTTCGGCTCCAGGCATCGCTGGGGCCTCCCGTCCCACTGCTGGAGGCCTCTTCCAGCCCTCCTTGCCCCTGGATTACTGCCCACGGTGCCTGACTCACCAGCTGGGTGGCCTGGGGCAGAAAGCCGGCGGGAGGCCATATTGTTGTGCACAGAGGAGCCCAGGTCTACGTCAGAGAGGGACATCTCAGAGACGGCCGAGGCCACGCTGCTCGTAAGGCCAGCCATGGAGAAGAAGAGGTCTGGGGGATGAGGCGAGGGGCGTCAGACACAGGCCACGCCCCCAGGTCTCGTACTCTCCAAAGCTAGCTGCCCCTCCAGCCTGCCTTGGCCCTGCACCCACCAGTGCTGTCCAGGTTGAGCAGGGGGTTGCTGAGGGGGTCTGGGCTGAGGGGCTCGGCCACAGCGCCCGCCTGCAGCTGCTGGGTCAGATCTTGTTCGATCAGCCACAGGTCTTCGGCGCCTAGCGGGCGGCTCTTGTTCAGCTTGTCAGCCAGGCCTTCAGAGTCTGCGGGGAAGGACACTCAGTCCGGCCTGGCTGGTCACGCCCAGCCGTCCACCCCCGACACAGCCAAGGAGGCTCACCTGCAAGGCTCATGGCGCTGAACAGTTCCTGAAGTTGCTGGAGCTGCTGCGGCGTCAGGAGCAGGTGCAGGGAGCCCAGCTGTCCCACCACCTCCAACTGGGAACCAAGGGGACAGCCATGGAGCCCACATGTGCCACCCAGCCCTCCGAGAACTGTTGCCTATCTGCCCTTGCTCTGAGAAGTACCACGTCAGTTGTCAGGCTAAACTCTGTTACCAACAAGCCAGGTGAACCCAGCCACATCTTTCACCCCTCTGAGCCTCAGTTTCTCCAGGTAGTAAATTTACCCCGACATCCCCACTCTGGCTTGAGGATGCCGGGTACTGTCGCAGATGGGTCTGAGGGGGGGTGCACTTGCTCCTCCGGGGGCCTGGGGACCCACCTTGGGGCCGGGGAAGGCCTCATTCTGCTTTAACTTCACCATCAGCTCCATATACCCTGAGCAGCTGCCAATCTGCAGGGGTGGCACTGGCGGGTCAACCTGGGGCGGGGGGAGGGTTGAGAAGACAGAGTTGAACTGGAGGTGGGCAGAGGGACGGGAGGGGGTCGCAAGGGCTTGCAAGTGTGGGAGCCAGGCAGCCCACCTGCGCAGGGAGCTCCTCGAAGCGCAGGCAGACCCCGGAGAGCTGCAGCAGTTTGTGCAAGAAGGCAGGCGGCTGGTGCAGGTCCACCGGTGGGGCCTGGCTTGGGTCCCGCACGGCCTCGTCACAGTATTCCAGTCTACGGAGGGCAGCGTCAGCCCTTGTCCCGGCCACCCTGGGCCTGCCCATCACTCCCAGGCCATCTGGGACCACCATGTCCAGCTGGGAGGCTCAGCCAGCCCGAGCTCCTGCGAGCAGGTGTCTAACCTGGTCCATGGGATCCCAGGCTGGCTGGGGGCTGGGGGCGGGGCTAGACTGTGGCCATGCGGCCCCTCCCCCTGGCTTTTCCCTAGCCCATCCCTACCTCTGTACGTGGACCTCCAGGGCCACGCCACGCTCCCCGTCACCTGGTGAGTGCTCCACCCTCACGACAGTGTCCAGGAAGGTCACCTTGATCCTCCGCAGCACTGTGGGAGGGGTGTCTCGGGTCAGGTAGGGCCGCAAGGTGGGGGCGATTTCCCATCTGGGAAACAGGGGAGCCGTGCTGCTTTCTGGGGCCCCTATCCTGGGGGCCTTGGTGGGTGCAGGAGCAGGGAGGCCGGGGGAGGCCTGCTCACCAGTCTCAATGGTCTGAGCGAACATTTCCAGCCCCTCCAGGGGCTGTGGCGGCTCCGAGGACTCGGGCAGCCCGTCCCGCAGACACTCCTGCGCCAGCTGCAGGCTCGTGGTCATGCATGAGGCCCAGGTCTGTGAGTCAGCGGTGCCTGGCCCTGTGGGGAGGAAGAGGGTCTCATGGCAGGCAGGCTCGGGCCGCTCCTGGGTGCCCTGGTCCACTGCTGCCACTTGCCCGCCCCTGGCCTTGCCCTGCCCTCACCTGGGCCTTGGCGGGGCTGCAGGGTGAGCTGGAGGCCTGACACGTTCACGGTGCAGTGGTCGGTGAGTAGTGCGGCCCAGGGCACGGCCACCTCAATGGAGCCCACGAAGCCTTCCACCAGCTCCAGCGGGGACTCCATCGACTCCAGCGCCTCGTTCACAGACTGGGAGCAGGTAGGGGGCGGAGTCACAGCCTTGATGGCCGCTCCCCCTGGGAGAGCGCCCTTGCTTTCCTGGCCCGCTGGTAGCTATCTACGAACCCCTTCCTTGGCCTATGCTGTGCCCTCCTGCCGGCCTGCTCCTTTGCTCCGCCACCCACAGTGCTCGCCCCTGCCAGCCAGCTCAAATGTTTCTCTGTGCGTTCGGTTTAAAAATGCATTTACTGAGCATCTTCTGCGTGCTGACATGGGGGCCGCAGGGGGAAATCAATGTCTTTGCTGCCCCTCCCCCCAGCCCAGCTAGGCCACAGCCAGTGACTGAGAGCGTCCCAGGAGGAAGGTCTCAGGGGAAGCTGGGCATGGTAGTGCCTGTCTGTAACCCCAGCACCGGGGAGGCTAAGGCGGGAGGACTGACATGAGTTCGAGGCCAGCCTGGGCTACACAGTGAGTTTCAGGCCAGTGTGGGATACACAGCAAGACCCCATCTCAAAAAAAGAAACTCAGAGGGGAGCAGGCACCAGGGAGGGGGTGGGGAGAGCCTGCACCTAACCCAGCGGAGCACTCCGAGGAGAGAGTTGGAAAGTGAAGAGGAGGCGGCCAGGTGGAGGGGCTGGAGGGTGGCGTGTTCCAGGCATGGGGACAGAGGGTGCACAGGCCTGGCAGAGAGGGCAGCAGAGCCCATCCCGGGCAGGCACACAGCTCCCGGGGAGAGCATCCAGGAGAGGAGCTGAGCTGAGGCCAGGTGGGATCCTGGCAGCCTGGACACGTGGTACTGCTGCACCTCTCTGATGCACAGGGCTAAGCGCCTGGCAAAAAGGACTGTGGTGGGGCTGCATCCCCACCAGCCTGGCAGCCCCTGAGGGCAGCAGCTGTGACCCCGGTGCCCTGTGTAGCACCACCACAGAAGGCCTCAGTAAACACTTGTTGGACCCAGAAATAAACAAGCACAGGCAGAGCTAGAACATCCAAAGGGACTGAGTCCCAATTTCTCCCCCGGAGACCCATAGATGGAGAAACTGAGAGACCTAGAAAGAAGAGTCTAGCCACCCCATGTACTATGAGGGCCGAAGCTGGCACCCCAGCCTTTCTCCCTACCCCATGTGAGTCCCCAAGCATGCAGCCTCTGTCAAGGTGGGGCCTGAAGGCCAAGGTGTTGGTTAGCAAGAGCCTACCTTCTGCCAGGGGCCAGGCTGGAAAGCAGCCTAGCTAGGAACCCCGTCAGTGCCCAGGAGTGCAGGGCATGGGGCATTAAGAGTGGTTTCTGGGGCTGGAAGCAGAAAGGGGTAGCCCTCGGTGTAAGCCATCTTTCAGGCCAGCTTCAGAGGCCGAGGTCAGAGATCAGAGAAGGCCTCCTACACGGGGCCTCACAGACAAAAGGCTACCATGACCACTCACTCACCTTTGCTCCCCAGGCCCGGCCCACCCTCCAAGCCTAGCTTGTTCTGCCCAGAACTGCAGACGCCTGAAGCCAGCCAGAGAACAAAACAAGCCCTGCCCCATGCCCACTCCGCTGCTCTGGACCTGCAGGCATGACCCAGTACCAGCCCTAAATTGGTGCCTCTCATTGGTGGCTCCTTGGCTACTCCCTAGATCAGCTGAATTGTGAGTGAGAGCCCCCCAGCTAGCGCCCCCAGCCTCACGCTTCAGACCCACCCTATTCGGGCTGTCCCAGCATCTCCCTGCCTGAGGGCAGACCTCCATACCTCTCCTGCCCTCCAGCTGGGCATGGCGGGTCCCACATCCCTCCCGAAACAGTGGATTAATCCTTCCCACTCTGCCCAAAGCAGGAAGTAGCCAGTGGCAGCAGTCACACGAGGTGTTGATCAACACAAGCACTGACGCTGTTGTTGACATCCACGTCCGGAGGTGAACGCCACCCACTGGGCCCAGGATCACAGGGTCAGGAGGTCAGGGCGCATTTTCCACAAGTGCCTTCGGCAGGGCTCCGGCTCCCCACCAGCCTTCCCTGACCGGCGGTCGCAGCCCCAGCTCAGTCACCGTCCTGGCCCCACTCTCCCGGAGTCCCCCAGGTCCTCAACTCCCTCCCTGACTCCTCCGCATCACCCTCCCTAACTCCGCCCTCAAAGTCGCTGTGGCTAGGCTGGCATTCTCCAGACAAGTGACATCCCCTCCCCAGCCAGCTTCTCCTTCTGCGAGGTGGAGACAGAGCCCTCTTCCCTGCCAGCTTCTGGCTCTGGTAAGGAAGGAACTGAAGCGCCCGGCGGGGGTGCCGGACGCCTGGAGTGGGCCCGACTTTCCTGGCGTCTTCACCCCGCGCCTGGTCCTCCAGCCAGACCCTCTCGCCAGGAGCGTCAGGTCGCTGCGCTCCTGTCCCCCGCACCTGCCGGAGCCCCCGCATGCCCCCTCACCCAGATCTCCAGGTGGATATCCCGCAAGGCAACGCTGCCCTTGTACAGATCCAGGCTGAGCTGGTCCAGGCTGAGATGTTCCTGGAAGAAGTGACCCAGATAGTGGTGCAGCAAGTAGCGGCAGACCCGCTCTTTCACACAGTTCGACCATGGCCATAGCCATCGTGACATCTCGGAGACCGCCGGGCCCGGGCCGCCTCCGCTTGCCGCCCGCCGGCGATCCCCGTCCGGCTGCGCTGTTCACTGGAGCCCCCGGCTCTCCCCGCCGCTTCTCTCAGCGCCAGGCCGCGCCCCCGGACGCCCAGCCACGCCCTCCACGCTTACTGCCATTGGCCATCGCAAAGGGCGAGGCCTGCCGATTGGCTGCGGGGGGCGGAGCCTTCAGGAGCGAAAAATGGACTGGGCTCTCTGCGTGATACTGTGCTCTCAGTCAAGATTTACGCTTGCGTAAAAGTGCTGTGTGGGAGGACCTTTAACCTCCCTTCCACAGGCTCTGGGAGGGCTGTTGTAGGGAGCCAGTTCTGCGGAGGAATGCGCCTGCGCCGACTCGTCCACCTACTGTAGGTGGCGGGGAAGAATTTAAAGGCACAGTGTCCCATCAAACTTCCGTAGAAGGCTTTCCAGAGAAATAGTCAGTGTGAGATCTGCAGCATTCATCTCGGAAAAAAGTGAATATCCGTTTGTGTTTTATAAAATGCTTTTACCATCCTTTATCGCATCCAACCTTCTTAGCAACTCTCTAAGGTAGATGATTATCATCATCACTTTACGGGTTAGAAAACAGATTTATAGCCAAGTGTGGTGGTGCACCCTGTAATGCCATCACTCAGAATGTTGAGGCGGATAGATCACAAGTTGGAGGCTGGCCTGGGCTACACAGCAAGACTTTGTCTAAAAAAGAAAGGAAAGAAAGAAAGAAAGAAAAGAAAGAAGAAAGAAACAAAAAAGAAACAAGGAAAGAAAGAAAGAGAGAAAGAAAAGGAAAAGGAAAGAAAAAAGAAAAAAAAAAGATTTATAAAGGTTGTCTAGTCTATCACCAAGGGAGGTCTTTTTTCCCTCCACGCCTTACCAAGGAATGCTCCTCAGGAGCTTAACATGACCCTCCCTTCTCTTTTTCATTGCCCAAGCCTGGGGGCCCTTTTTGAAATAATAATAGCTCTTCATATCTCTAATCCTAAAATCAATAAAGAATGGATTCTCCCTCCCTCTAGCAGTGATCTGCAGTATTTGTACAACCCGAGAACTACAGATGGCTGTTATGTCTTTAAATGATCGGGGAAAAGAATCAAAGAAAATAATATTTCATGATATGAAAAATCATGTGAAATTCACATTGCAGTTTCCATAAATGCAGTTTTAGTAGAATATGGCCATACTCATTGGTTAAATACTGTCTAGGGCTCCTTTCTTGTTACAGGGGCAGAGCTGAGTACTTGAGGCAGAGGCCTGCAAAGCCTAAAGTGTTTATTTTCCTGGCCCTTTACAGACAAAGTTTGCCTATCCCTGCTTTACAGAGTTGGCCACAAAAGTTCTTACATCACTGGAAACTTGAGGGACATCCATGTGTAATTATGATTCTGCTTTAGCTTTAGCTTTACTAGGGAGTTGGACTCTATTTCAGCCTCATGTTAAGTCAGCCTGAAGCATGGACAAACAACCATCCTGGCCCCCAGAGCAGGCACCTAGATTCCTTCAGTTCTGGGTGGCCTCAGGCAACTCACTGCTCCTCCCTGAGCCTCAGTTTTATCTCCTGCAATTTTAGATTAGAATAATGGGGAGGACAGCCGAGTGTGGTGCCACAGGCCTGTAATCCCAGTGACTCAAGAGGCAGAGGCAGGAGGATCACAAGTTTGAGACCAGAGGCAGTCTGTGTAATTTAGCAAGACTCTGTCTCAAAAAGTAAAAAAATGGGCTGAGGGTAAAGCTCAGTGGCACAGCACTTGCAAAGCAAGCAAGCACAAGGCTCTGGGTTCAACCCTTAGTACCGAGAAAAAAAACAACAACAAAATAAAGGATACTGGGGAGGACAGTGCATTACCCAGAAGGGACTGAGGAACAGCATCCAACAGAATTTGGAAGTCCCCTTTCGGGGAACGGGCTGATATGATGGCCATTCAGAAAACGTTTGTGGAATGAATCAAGAGATCTGCCTGTCCTTGACCAGGCCAGGGGCAGGGCTGTGTTCATCAGCTGTGTATTAAATTAAAAATAGTAGGCCTCAAGGCACTGGTGTAGTGCTGCACACCTGTGATCCCAGCACTAGGAAGCTGAGGCAGGGGGATTGATGAGAGCTCAAGGCCAGCCTGATCTACATAGCGAGTTCCAGGACAGCCTGGGCTACAAAAGGAGACCCTGTCTTGATAACAACAACAACAACAATAATAGTAATAGACATGGGCATGGTGGCTCACATCTGTAATCCCAGGACCCTGGAGGCTGAGGCAGGAAGACAGCAAGTTTAAGGCCACCCTGGGCTACACAGTAAGACTCTGTCTTGAAAAACCACAAATAGGGGCCCTGCCGTGGTGGCGCACGCCTATAATCCCAGCTACTCGGGAGGCAGAAGCAGGAGGATCACAACTTTGAGACCAGAAGGTGTCCACATAATTTAGCAAGACCTTGTCTCAAAAAGAAAAAATAAAAAAAGAAAGAAAAAGAAAAGAAAAGAAAAAAGGGCTGGGGGTGCAGCTCAGTGGTACAGCTCTTGCAAAGCATGCAAGCACAAGTCCCTGGGTTCAAGGCCCAGTACTACAAAAGAGAGAAAGAACCTCAAATAGCAATAATTACAATTATTAATAAAAATAATAGACACCATGAATTGAACTCATGTCCTAGATCCTGGGCTTATTATTTTATATACATTGTTTTTTCTGATCCTCTGCATAGACTGGTAAGGGAGGCGCTATTACCGTCCCTATTTTATGTGACAGGAGAGGGGGTGTATGTGTCCAAGAGCCCATTAAGGAAGTAAATGAACGAGCTGTGCTTCTTCCAAAGGCAGCAGGAGTGGAAAGGTTATTCTCCTGGAATCGAGGAAAAGGTCTAGTCTACAAGGGTGTGCCCATTCCCCAGCACCTAGGTGTTCCCCAAGGTGGCTGCCTGCTGAGTCGTCTTCTCCACAGGGAGGTGGACTCCAGGGTCAGGCTGCACTCACATTTGTCTCTCATTGTAACTAGTGTGGCCGCCATATATGTCCCTTAGGGGGTGGGGCCTGTGAGTTGACTCCCAGTGTGGTGTGTGTTGCAGCAAAGCATTGGTCAGGACTCAGAGGGAGTATGCCTGAGTCTGTCCAATCATGTCAGATCTCAGAAGCTAAGCAAGGTCGGGCCTGGTTAGTTACTTGGATGGGAGACCACCTGGGAACACCAGGTGCCATAGGCTTGGGAGAAGGACCCGACAACCCACTCCTAAAAATCAATCCACCATTGAAAACCCCATGAATAGCAGAGAAGCACTGCAATAGTGTTTGGCCTGTTGTACTAGGGTTGCTATGAGTCGGATACCAACTGACAGCACCTAACAACAGCAACAGCAAGAGGGAGCGCAAAGGTCCTGATGCCATCTTCCCCAGAGGATCCACCACAAGCTCCACAGAAAACCAACTCCAAACATAGTCATCCACAACCAAGTCCAAGCCTTGGAGTGGGAGCTGAATGAGTGGATACAAAACATTAGAAGAGGCAAAGAGAGGGACTGTGGTGTTGGGGACTCCCTGGGGCATTTGTGGAATGGAGTCCCAGGCCCTGCTTTGGGTCTAGCAGTCCCAACAAACACACTGGTCCTGGGCACTGCATTGGAGGCTCCTTCTGCAGAATGGACCCTGGGAAACCCCAGGGCTCTAGGAAGGGTGGGCTAGGACTCCTCCCTTTACAGGAAAGGGGAAGGAGCAGATTTGCCTACAGGGTATCTCCTGGGAACATCTCGAGCAAATAGTGTTCTTGGGCTTCAGGTCTTTCCCCCAAGGATTGCACCCCCCCCCCCTATAGATAGCCCACTCTTCAAGAATTTTCCCATGGGATTAGGATGGCCATGGAAGGGATCATGGAAGGTGGCCTGGAGGCTGTGGCTTGTGCCTCAGTTCTTGGTGGAGGGCCTGGGTTTTATTGGAGGGAAAGGCTTTCCTGGTGGAAGGCAGGCTGTCCTGTACACAGCATAACTGGATGGAGCTGGAGGGAGAAAATGTCAAAGATAACAACAGAGGTCCACGCTGAAGGAGTTCTGGGAGGGTAGATTGGAAGCAGTTGGGACTACAGTGGGGTCAGGACACATCTGAAATCTCCTTCTAAGAAGGAGATTATAAATGGCTCCCACTTCCAACCATGACCTAGGACACCACCTCTCAGGCCCTCAGGACATGGAAAGCCAATCTCTGGATAAGGACTAGGCGTTCTTCCCGTGGGCCCCACACCCTAACTGAGATTAATGTCTGCCTCAGTCCTCAGATCAAGAATGAAGGTGGACCATTCCAAGGCATCTGTGAATGGGCCCACGCTTGCGAAATATACCAAGCAAGTCTGTGGAGCCATTTTACAAAACAAAGACCCCAGGTTCCAGACCTAAACTGGGGGCCCCAGACTGGTCCTGGTCCCTGGCCTGTTAGGAACTGGGCTGCATGCCAGGCGGTGAGCAGCCGGGATGTGTGTGAAGCTCCATTTGTATTTACAGCACTCCTCATGGCTTGAATCCTCCGGAAACACATCACACACACACAGACACACACACACACACACACACACACACACACACACACACACACCCTCCGTCCACAGAAAAATTCTTTCATGAAACCAGTCCCTCATGTCAAGAAGGTTGGGGAACCACTGTCCTAAACCACAAAAAATTACAACAGGAGACGTTCCCCTTGGCCTGCTCAGGAGGGCCAGAGCTTGCGCTCTTACCCAGGGCTCATGTCACACGGGGTAGGCCACTGCTTTATTCTGGTTTCAACAACTCTGGAGGAGGACGGAGATTGCTGCCTCCACCTTTTATGTCACTCCAAAGTGTTTTTCCTTCTAAAAAGCTTGCTTACCTTTCCTTCTGCTCTCTCTCTCTCTCTCTCTCTCTCTCTCTCTCTCTCTCTCTGTTTGTCCTTCCACTCTTTTTCTCTTTCCTTCTGCTCTCTCTCTCTCCTTTGCCTGAGGAATGTCCCAAAATTAAGTTGTTTCAGCCAAAGAACTGAGGTCATCCTAGGGTTTTTCCAGGTTATCCAAGCGTCTCCAGGTGCCTCAGTTTTCCCAAGTAATTATTCCTTTTGTTGTTGTTGTTAGGTGCCGTGGAGTCGGTATCCAACTCATAGCGACCCTCATAGGGTTTTCAATGGCAGACTGTTTCGGGATTGCCTTGGGAGTGCGTTGCCAGATCCTTCTCCCATTTTTGCGGTGCTGGGAATTGAACTTGGGACCTCAGAGACTGCAGCGCAGCGCTCTACCAACTGAGCTAAATCCCAGCCCTATTATTCCTTTAGTGCATACTTTTTTTTTTTTTTTTTTGGTGGTACTGGGGGTTGAGCCCAGGGCCTCACGCCGGCATGCTCTGCAAGTGCTGGACCACTGAGCTGCGCCCTCAGGACATTTTTTTTACTTTTTGAGACAGGGTCTTGCTAAATTACGCAGACTGCCTCTGGTCTCGAACTTGTGATCCTCCCGCCTCCGCCTCCCGAGCCGCTGGGATTACAGGTGCGCGCCACTGGGCCCGGCACTTTTTTTTTTTTTTTTAACAATAAACCTTATCTATATTCCGCTCTATACCTTCTGTGTGAATTCTTTCAAATGGAGGTCACAAGGACTGAGGTGTTGTGCCAGCTTCCTGGTAACACTGGTTCCCCAGACCCATTCCCCAGTAACAGGTGTACTAAACACCACTGAAAGGCACAACTAAAATGGGTGAATTTTTTTTCATTTTTTGCTTTGCTTTGAATGTATTTCTATAACTGCACCTATCATAATGGCGATGCATTGTGTTTAAGATGTGGTAAAGTACAAGGTATATTTTACTATCTTGTGTTTCCTGGTACTGAGTGAGGGTGAGGCCCAGGGCCTCAGGCATGGTAGGCAAGCAGCCTACCATAAGCTAGATCCCTGCTCCTAAAGTTTACACACTCTCTCTCCTCTGCCTTTCCCCCTCCCTCCCTCTCTTTTGCCATACTAGGGGTTGAAACTAGGGCCTTGTGCATGCTCCACAAATGCTGTACCACTGAGCTACACTCTTTTCACCCTTTTTTAGTTTTTATTTTGAGACAAGGTCTTGCTAAATTGCTCAAGCTGCCTCTGGCCTCAAACTTTCAATCCTCCTGCCTCAGCCTTCTGAGTCACTGGAATTATAGATGTCCACTATGAGCCACAGCTGTTTTTTTTTTTTTTTTTTCCGGTACTGGGGGTTGAACCCAGGGCCTTGTGCTTGCATGCTCTGCAAGTGCTGGACCACTGAGCTGCACCCTCAGCCCATTTTTTTTTTTACTTTTTGAGACAGGGTCTCACTAAGTTATACAGACTGCCTCTGGTCTTGTACTTGCGATCCTCCCGCCTCCGCCTCCCGAGCTGCTGGGATTGCAGGCGTGCACCACTGCGCCCCGGCTGTTTTGTTTTGAGATAAGGTCTTGATATGTAGTTCAGGCTGGCCTTGAACTCATGATCTTCCTGCCTCCACCTTCCCAGTGCTGAGAATACAGGCATGCACCGGCATGCCTGGCTTTTAACGACTTCCTGTTTTTAAGCATCCAGTGCAGTAGTTTCAAGCATATTCACGTTGCTGTGCAACCAATCCTCATGCCTTTTTCATATGGCAAAACTGAAATGACAGACCATTAAACAACTACAGAATGGGTGAATTTTAAGGTATGTACATACGTGAGATCTCAGTAAAGACATTTTAAAAAAGCAGAAAAGAATCTCCAATCTCGTATCCCTAGTTGACGTTGTGTGTATTTTAAGACCCAGTTTAAACACTGCTTTTTGGCTAGGGGTGTGGCTCCACAGTAGAGTGCTTACCTAGCCTGTGGAAGGCCCTGGGTTCAATCCTCAGCATTGTTAAAAAATAAACTCAAAGGCCACTTCTTGAGAGCCTCATGCCTCTCTCCACTGCTCAGCCCTCCAGGCCTTACACAGAGCCACCACTGTATACAGAACCCCCTTTCTCCATGGTCCTCGTGACCAGAACTCAGGTGGTCTCTGGAGATGGGTGAGAGTCAGCTGGGTGAGAGTCAGCCCTGGGCCCTGCTTTTGATGACAGGCTCTGCCACCTTGGGCAACGCACTCCTCCTGGCTTTGGGGTCCTGGCCTGGCTGGAGGAGGTCTGTCTTCCCTGACTTGTTGTTCGGGGGTGGGGGAAAGAAAGGATTCACCTCCTGAACCTCAGCGGTGGGCAAGGAGAGAGATTAGGGGTTGGCAGGTAAAAACTCCAAGGGCCAGAAGGGTGAGACCTGCTGAGACTTCTGAGCAAGGGGAACACTGGCCAGGACTCCTGTGACACAGTCCTGGACTCTAGCCCAGTTACGCTGCATCCCTCAGCACAGGCCTCTGTTTTTCGTTGCTCCAGCAGGGGGGCACCTCCTGGGCATCCAGGTTTCTTCTGCAGCACTGAGTGGTCACCAACGCAGGGTAGGGCAGACTCTGAAAAGGGCCCCTTGCCCCTCCCTGGCCACATCTTTCAGGCTCATTACCCTCTCCTGCACACTCAGCATGGACCAGTCACTCAGGCAAAACTTCAGGGTGAAGAAGTCACAGCAGTTCAGGGCCATAATGGGTTTTGGAGCTCAGGGTTCGAGGAAGGACTGCAGGCTGGAAACTTTTGGTCAGAATGCCACACTCCTGGAATCCCCGCAGAGCCTCAGATAACCAGCAGCAGGGTTTTGTTCAAGAGCCCCCAGTCCCGCCCCAACACATCTTGGGGTCCGAGGGGCGGAGATGTCCAGCTGCCTTGGGGTTGGGGCAGCTCCTGGTCAGCTCCTTCTGATCTCATGCTTTGCCATTCCAGGACTGGCCCTTTAAACCACAGACCATGATGTCACCGTAGACAGCAAGGGACGGGAGGGGGACTGCAGACCTGAGGATGGACTGCGTTTCCCAGCAACCTTTAGTGAGGCACACCCCTCCCAGCAGGCAGAACTCGCCGCAGACTATTAACTAGTCCAGTGCCGGTCTTCAAGGGTTTTTTTTGGAAGTGTTCAGCCATTCTGGGGTGAGAGTGGGGTTCCTATGGGGGATGGCCTGGGGCATAGATGGCCCGGACCTAACCCGAGGGCCTGGCTCAACAGGCCCGGGCCTCTGTCCTGCTAGTGCCCTGGCGTCCCCTCCAGGTTCCCAGCGTCTTCCTCTGTTTCCACCAAAACCCAGGAGCCCCGCCCCAGCTGGAGCGAGTCCCACTCCGCTCTCAGGCTCCCAAAGCCTCGGCCTCGGCCCCGCAACGCGGAGCCGTCCGCCGATGTCACCCTCGAGGTCTGATCGCTCCCTTTAAGCGGGGCGGGGACTACATTTCCCAGCGGCCCTGGGACCTCCCTGACGCAGCGCCCCCCCCCGCCCCCCAGCCTCCGGGAGGCGCGAGCCGGGCGGGGGGAGGTGACTTGATGTCATCCTGAGCCGCTGGGCGGCGGGTGCCGGGGAGCGCAGGATCGGGGCTCCCACTGCGCTGCGCCGCGCTGGTCGGGGTCCCGGGACGTCAGCGGAGACCCGCGCGCCGCCGGGCCCAGCCCAGAGCCTGCGAGCGCCCGGCCCCTCCCGGGGCTGAGCGGGGGGCATGCTCCAGCCCCCCCAGAGTCCAGGAGAGAACCCAGGAGCGCCGCCGCCCAGCCCCAGCGCCCCGAGCGGCGGAACCGCTGCGGAGGAGCCCTGAACCGCCGCCCCCGCCCCGCGGGCAGCCCCGAGGGGTCAGCGATCAAAGTCTGGGTTTCTGAGAAGTGAGTGTCGCCCCCCACCCCGCATGAGGTCTAGGGGCCAGGAAGGAGCTGAGGTGGGGGGAGGGTGCTGGGGTCCAGGAGCGGGTGGCACGCGGCAGGGACCCCATTCTTGGGGGAAGTTCGTGGTGGCCCGCGTTAGCGAAGCACAGCCGCCCCATTCCTGTCCGAGGCTGGGGTGAGGAGCCGGGTCCTCATCCCGACCGAGGAGGGCTGGCCTGGGGGATAGGCCCCATTTGGGGAAGGGTTATTTTAGAGCTTGGCGCCTTCAACTCTGGGGGAAGGCAGGGGTATGCCCATAATGGGAGGGGGCGCACCCTTATTTTGGGGTCTGGGCAAGAGAAGGAGGCAAAAAAGACAGCAACCAGCTGCAGCACCCAGCCTGTCTTCGGCAAGAACTGACTAGCTCTCTGTCACTTTTGCTGACCTTTCTGCCCTGACTTCTCAAAAGAGCCAGCGTGGGAACTCTGACTGGACTCTTCTGGACCCCCAGGAAGGACCTGAAGTCTGAGCCATCGTCTTTTTACCCTGCCTGCTCCCCCAGGACTGGGCAGTTGCGAAGGCCCTGGGGGGGGCCCAGGACAGGTTGTGGCCCCCCCCCCCCCCACGCCTGCAGGATGGGCCCAAGTTAGTTTGCCCAGCCTCACCCAGCCGGCTCCAAAAGCTTGATCTGCTGCCTGCGCGCCATGGAGACAAAGCTGCCCCCCGCGAGCACCCCCACCAGCCCTTCCTCCCCGGGGCTGTCTCCTGTGCCGCCTCCGGACAAGGTGGACGGCTTCTCCCGCCGCTCCCTCCGCAGGGCCCGACCCCGGCGCTCCCACAGCTCCTCTCAGTTTCGCTATCAGAGCAACCAGCAAGAGCTCACGCCACTGCCGCTGCTCAAAGGTGAGCCCTCTGAGCTGCTGCGGGCTACCAGGGTCCCCAAGCCTGGAGGGGACCCACAGGGGGGTGAGCGAGAAGCAGCTGGCAGCTGCCATGAGCGGGAGTTTGGGTGCTCTTCCGCGCTAGGGACTCCGTGGGAATTGACCCCCAGCTCTCCAGCCCTCTGCTGACGCATGGCCTGATTGGCCTGTCATCCCCGGAGGTGGGGCATCTGGAAGTGGCCCCACCCTGGGGGGCAGGCCAGGGCCAAGGGTGGGGCCTGCAGCCTAGTTCAGGAGGCCACTATCAGCCCCACCAGCTGCCTGGGTCCTTGGGCAGGTGCTCGGCATGGCTCCCTGTGATCAGCACGTGGCTCTGACTCTCATCCCTGAGCCCTCTCCACCTCTGGAGTCCAGATCAGGGTGCCACCTAAGAGAGGCGGCAGTGGCTGTTTTGGGGAAGCCCGCACATGCAGGGTTTGTGGTCTCGTTTTAGAATTACAAAGTCTTTGAGCCTGGATTAGGAGAGACAGAGAAAGCCCCTCTGGCCCTCAAGAGTAGAAAACGGGACAGGAGTTGTTTGCTCCCTGGTGGCAGCACAGGGTGCTTGGAAAGCCAGGCCTGTGGTTGAGGAGGTCCACCTCTGCCCAGACCTCCGACAGCTGTGGCCCAGGCTCAGCCCTGATGTCCCTCCCCAGATGTGCCAGCCTCTGAGCTGCATGAGCTGTTGAGCCGGAAGCTGGCCCAGTGTGGGGTGATGTTTGACTTCTTGGACTGTGTGGCTGACCTAAAGGGGAAGGAGGTGAAGCGGGCAGCACTCAATGAGCTGGTGGAGTGTGTGGGGAGCACGCGGGGCGTCCTCATCGAGCCTGTCTACCCAGACATCATCCGCATGGTAAGCACTGGGCCCAGCCTCTGGGGCCTGCTTGGGAGACATGTGCCCTACCAACCTGCCTACAGGACCCTAAGAAGAATAAACCATACGCTCTTCACCTTGGCCTCTAGGCCCATGGCTTTCTGCCCTGCCATTGCTGTCCAGCACCAACTCAGGACTTCCTCTCCCCCTCCACTTGCACACCTTTGCTTGCTGGAGCAGAGGCCTGGGGCGCTGTTCCCCATACTTACATTCCATGGCCTGGCCCGGGTGCTGCCTCTTCCATGAAGCCTCTCTCGATGCCCAGGCCAGAAATCTCCCTTGTCTTGCCAAGAATACTTGTGGACCTCACTGCTTCCCACCTTGTCATCTCCACTGGATTGCACCTACCTAGGGATGTGTCTCGTCCACCCTTGGGTCCCCAGCCCCTGGCCTAGGGCTTGCAGGAACTAGGTGTTTGGGTGGTGATTGCCCGAGGAGTGAGTTGCTTTGCAGGTACTGAGATGAGCCCATGAGAACTTTGGATGAAGGATCCCCTGGTTTCTGCCTTCAAGGGATTCTTCCTTAAAGGACCTTGACTCTGACTCTGTCCCCCACTCTCCTCAGATCTCAGTGAATATCTTCCGGACTCTGCCGCCCAGTGAGAACCCTGAATTTGACCCTGAAGAAGATGAGCCCAACCTTGAACCTTCATGGCCACATCTCCAGGTGTGATGGTCTGGGGAGACAGGGGTCTACACTTAGGAGGAGATCCAGGGGGATGGAAAAGGGCCTGCTTAGCCCCTAGACTGGTGGATGAGGGTGCGTGGGTGAGGCTGTGTTTGAATTCTCCTCTTTGTCTGCCCCCTCCTCCAGCTAGTATATGAGTTTTTCCTGCGTTTCTTGGAGAGTCCAGACTTCCAGCCCTCCGTGGCCAAGAGATATGTGGATCAAAAGTTTGTCCTGATGGTGATGTGGGGAGCCCAGGCTGGGTGGTACAGTGGGGCAGGGGAAGACTCTCTGAGGGGTATGGGATAGGATGGGAGCCACCAGGGAGTCACCTCTCACCTGATCCCTGAGCCTGGGTCCCACAGCTCCTGGAGCTATTTGATAGTGAGGACCCCCGAGAACGTGAGTACCTCAAGACCATCTTGCACCGGGTCTATGGCAAATTCCTGGGTCTCCGGGCCTACATCCGCAAACAGTGCAACCACATCTTCCTCCGGTGAGTGACTGCTATCTGCCCAGCAGAGCCCTGGGGAGGGAAGGCAGGAGGAATGCAGCTGCCGGGGAGAAGACAGGCCCAGGCTCCCAGGCTGTGTGGGCCTTGTGTTTGCCAAGTTCTTCCCCCATAATGTAATATTGATTACACAAAGCCTTTGAAGCCAGCAGAGAATGGGTATTTTTATTTTACAGATGAGAAAATAGAGGCTGAGAGGGAGTCAGTATAGGAAAAATGAGGCCAGTAGAGTAGCTGCAGGGACTAGGGCAGTCTGGGAGAGCACAGGATGGAAATCTTCTGGTCCTTATCATGCTGGCCCATGAAGGACTCAGAGATTATTTCTGCAAATGTGTGTTGAGCACAATACCCACTGGGCGTCAGGGCTGATATGGCCTTGTAATCGGTGGCATGCATTTGAGTTTGACTCCACTGCTGGGTGGACTCTCGCAAATCACTTTTCTTTTTCATCTTTGAAATGGGGATGCTTTTGGGCTGGGATTTAGCTCAGTTGGTAGAGCACTGCACTGCAGTCTCTGGGGTCCCAAGTTCAATTCCCAGCACTGCAAAAATGAAAGAAGGACCTGGCAATCCACTCCCAAGGCAATCCCAAAATAGTCAGCCATTGAAAACCCTATGAGGGTCGCTATGAGTCGGATACCGACTCTACCGCAACCAACAACAACAACAACAACTGAACTGACTGGGGCACTATCTTCAAGGTGAAGTGAGGTGATACCTCTCAAGTGTGGTATATACTCCTGGCCCAGCTGGGGAACTCCAAAACATTAGCTAATTGTTATTAGCACCAGAGTAGGGAAGACATGATCCGTGTCCTCCAGGATGGTGGAGTCCATTAGATTCCCTACTTATTAACTTTGGGGCAGCTGTCCTTTAACCACTGAGTCTGGACTTCTTCATCTGTGTAATGGCTTCAGTACACCCTGCCTCCCAGGAGAATTCTGAGAATTACAGGGTGCAGAGTAGATGCTCAAAGTGTTTATCATGGTTTTGGCTGTGTGAAGAGTGAAGGTTGTAGGCCAGGTCCCTGCTGGGTGCCTGGGCATTGAGTAAGGAGTGCTAGAGTCTAGGAGGAAGAGATGAGCTGGAATGCCTCCTAGAACAAAGGCTGAGCTGGGAGCCAGTGCAGCAGAGGTGGCTGGGCCAGGCAGGGCATTTTGCAGGTGGGTGTAGACTCAGTGGGGCCTGGTTTGGGGCACTGGGAAGGGAGCACAGCCTGAGGACTGGGAGAGAGTTGGATGAGCGTGCAGGGTGGGTGAGGGTGGCAGTCGGGATGGCTAACGCAGTGCCCGCTGCTCTGAGCCCTCCTGCACTCTTCCCTTCTTCTCGCAGGTTCATCTATGAGCTGGAGCACTTCAATGGGGTGGCTGAGCTGCTGGAGATCTTAGGAAGGTGAGCCTCCTTGGGCCTCAACTGGAGTTCGGGGTTCTGGGAGGAGGGATGCCAGGCCTGGTTGGCTGAGCCTTGCTCCTCTCTTCTGCCCCCTCCAAAGCATCATCAATGGCTTTGCGCTGCCCCTGAAGACGGAGCACAAGCAGTTCCTGGTTCGTGTCCTGATCCCCTTGCACTCTGTCAAGTCGCTGTCTGTCTTTCATGCCCAGGTGAGGCCCAGGCCTGGCCCTGCCACAGCAGGTGCTCCTAACAGAGTCAGGGCTGCCAGCAGGGCCAGGAAGTCAACCCAGCATTTGTGGGATCCTACCTCACTTCTGTGTCTTTACCAGTTCTGTCCCATGTACCTTAGAATACTGCTGGCGCTTTTAGGCTGACATCAGACATCAGCTCTGTGATGCCCTCCCGAGCCCCCTTTCCTTTCTATCTGCCCTAGGCAGATAAAACGCTTTTCCTTCTATAGTCTGAAAGATTGTGATGCAGAAATCTTTTATGGAACCTTCTGAAAAATTCATAAGGACTAGTTTGCTAACCATTTCCCCTGTGAGGTCACTGATGTATCCCCAGCACCCCGAACGTGGTGCCTTGTAATTTTTGGCAGCAGTAAGCACTCAGTGAGCAAGAGACTGAGAGGCACTAGCAGGCGAATGCCTGGCACCCTGTCCTGGTCAGCCAGTCCTTGGCCACTTGCCCCTCCTGACCCCAGCTTCCCTCTGCCCACTGCCCCCTGCAGCTGGCATACTGTGTGGTGCAGTTTCTGGAGAAGGACGCCACCTTGACAGAGCATGTGAGTACCTGGTGGGGAGGGCGGGCCCCTCACTCTTCAGGTCTGACTCCTTCTGCCTCCACCCACAGGTGATCCGGGGGCTGCTCAAATACTGGCCCAAAACCTGCACCCAGAAGGAGGTATGAAGAAAGGGAGGTGGGGAGGGCCCAGCTTCCAAAAGGCACACAGGTGTTTGTGTCAGGAGAAGTGAGCGGCTGCCCCTGTCCCTCCTCTCCAGGTGATGTTCCTGGGGGAGATGGAAGAGATTCTTGATGTCATCGAGCCCTCCCAGTTTGTGAAGATCCAGGAGCCCCTCTTCAAGCAGGTGGCTCGCTGTGTTTCCAGCCCCCACTTCCAGGTACGGGGAAGGAGTAGGTGGGGGTGGGGGCAGGGGAAGAGGCTTCAAGGGCAGCTCCCTTTCCCCTCAGGCTCTGCCTCTGTCCTGGCTCTGACAGCCTGCCTCCCTCTGGCTGAGGGGAATTGGGCAAAAATCACTTCACCACTTTGAATCAATTGAGTTTCTTCATCTGTAAATGGACCAACAAGCAGCGAAGAGACCGACTATAAACATGTGTGGGAAACTGAACCAGAATGGGATGGAGAGTGGAGAGTTAGGCCGCAGCCTTTTCTTCTTTGTGTGTGTGGGGTGGGGGCAGGGGACAGGCAGAGTCTCACAATACGTAGCCCAGGCTGGCCTCAAACTCACAATTCACTGGCCTCAGCCTCCTGAGTGCTGGGATGACAGGCCTGTGCCACTGCACAAGACTCCTTGTCCTTTTCCTAGTGGCTGTAGATTTCATCAGTCCCACTGTAGGCCCAGCTGGGCTTCCCACAGCGTCCCGGCTGGTGGCTCACACACTCTGCATGTACGTCCAGACTCTCCCATTCTTGTACGCCATAAGGCGGTGAAGTCAGCCCTCCCGTACCGATACTTCACTTTCTTAAACGCCATAGCATCCACTAGCTCATTTCGTTCAGTCAGCAGCTGTCGGCCTTAGATACTCGCCACATGTTAACAGTCCAGACAACTGAGGCTGAGAAGCTGAGTGCCTCCCCAGGGCGTGGTGGAGAAAGCAGGGGAATTAGGGTTTGCCCAAGTGTTGGACTCCAAACCCAGTGCTCTTTGCCCTTCCCCAGTAGGTTTGATAAGCCCTCGGGATGCGGTGAGTGGAGGTCGGGGGCCTGGGTGTTGGGGCAGGGTTGGTACCAAACCTTGCGCACACACCAGCCGCTGCTGGGCTCTCTGCTCTCCTGTCGGCCCCAGGTTGCAGAGCGGGCTCTGTATTTCTGGAACAATGAGTACATCCTGAGCCTCATTGAGGACAACTGCCACACTGTGCTGCCCGCTGTGTTTGGGACCCTCTACCAGGTCTCCAAGGAGCATTGGAATCAGTGAGTACTCAGGCTTTGCCCTAACCCTTGCGCAGTACCATGGCCAACCCAGCCCCCGGGACTCCTAGCCAGAGAGGGTCACGGAATTGTCAGAGTGGCGAGGCGTGGAATTCAGGACAAGCAGTGCCACTGATGTTTCAAATATCTCCTCGCCCCCTGCCTTGATGATGGCAAGAACCATTGTATCTCTGATCTACAACGTGCTCAAGACCTTCATGGAGATGAATGGAAAGCTGTTCGATGAGCTCACGGCCTCCTACAAGCTCGAGAAGCAGCAGTGAGTGCTGGGGGCTGGGTGCAGGGGAGGGAGAGGAAAGCAGGGAGGGAGCAACATGAGGACCCCCGGTCCTGTGTGGTCAGGTGGTCACAATCCCTCCCTCATGTACCTGCAAGTGCCAGGTCAGGCCGCTGTCTGCCCGACTGCCTGCTGCGCCCTCTAGCCAGTCTTCCCAGACTGCCCTGCTCTGATGCCCTGTCGCTCCCCACTGCAGCCGAGGTGGCTCAGCCAAGCTGGGTCCCATGAAATCACTGCAAATGGCTCTGCGTGCTCCCTTTGCAGTGCGATAGTGATGGGGTAGGCTGGACGGTGGGGGTCCCCGGGAGAGGAGAAGCTGCCTCGCCTTCTCTCTCCAGGGAGCAGCAGAAGGCTCGGGAGCGTCAGGAGCTATGGCAAGGCCTGGAGGAGCTGCGGCTACGCCGGCTACAGGGGACCCAGGGAGCCAGAGAGGCCCCCGTCCAACGGCTTACACCCCAGGTGGCCACCAGTGGGGGACAGAGCTAGAGAGCCCCCAGCAGGGGAGAAGCTAAACCCAGAGCTATCAGCCCCTTCATCCCTTTTCCTGCCCAGGGGCCCAGAGAGACACACACCTACCCCTGGCCCTGCCAGAGTGGCTCTGAGGACTCCCTGCCGGCCCCGTAGGGGCAACTTTCACTTGAGAGAGAGAAGGCGAGATGGTGGCTTGGCAGCAGAACTCTCAGGCCCTCATGGCAAGACTTGAGCAGGGCCAGTCTAGCCAGGAAGCTGCCATCAGGGATCTTCCCCGTCCCACACAGCTGGGCTCCAGGCTTCACACAGGCTCCTAGCCCTGCTCCTGGCCTGGGGCAAGGGTTCAGCACCTGGCCTGCTGAACAGGTCCTTTCTCACCCCCACTATGGAGCCCAAGGTCTATTTATTCTGCCCAGCTCACACTCAACAAGACACTGTCCTGGCCCTGGCGCATCCTTCTTCCCTCCTCTCCCTGGCCCTGTACTTCCTTGTTCCCGTTTTATTTATTGGGCAGGGGGAGGGGTGAGGGCACAGGCAAGAAGAGATTCACAGTGTCCTGGGGTAGAAGGGTCACAGTAATCATGGTCTATCCCTCCTCCCCTGGCTGGGGGGCAGACTTAATAAAGAGAGACTCAAGAACTGCTTGCTTTATTTAGGGGTAGGAGCAAAGAAGGAAGTAAAGTGATGAGACTCGGGTTAGAAGGGCCAGGCAGAGACAAGGGAGAGGCAGAACCCACCTCTTCTCAGGAAGTGACTTTCATGAACTCTTACGAGGGTCAGAGCTAGAACAGCCCCCTTCATTAAAAAAAAAAATCCCATAGCAAGTCATCGGCAGGATTGGGGCTCCTTCCAGGGATTAGTAGCGTGAGAGGCGACACATGTCACACTGGCAGGCCCTGGCCGTGAAGATCTCAAGCTCCCCTTGCCGGTTCCCCACACACTGCAGCTGCACCTTCACCTGTGGGAGGGGAACCAACGTTCCCATCCTGTGCCCAGCCACCTTGGATCTCGTCTCTGCCCCATCCACTGCCCCTGCCGGGCCCCTCACCTTCTTCAGGCTGCTGATGGTGCAGCACTGAGAGACAGAGGTGATGTTGTGTCGATAGCCGCTGGCCACCAGCACAGAGTACCGGGAAGGGAAGGCGCTGGATTCACAGTGGCCCACACAGGCCTGTGCCACATGGGAGCCCTGGCAGGTGCCTTGGCGGTCGCTTCGCACCGTCACGTTGAAGGCTGGAAGGAGACAGGCCAGCAGTGTATGAGGGCCCGCCCAGCTGCTGTTTTCGGCGCCTCCGAGTGGGTCCCTGCAAGGTGCTGCCTGCCCACAGCCCCGTGCCGCAGCTCTGCTCCCACCCGGAACCCACTCCGCCTATCCCTCTGGCCCCACAGTTACTCACGGTGCAAGTGGCAGCCTGGCATGACTGTCTCCCGACTCCAGCCTTCAGTGACTGTCAGGACCAGCAGGTAGAGGACCAGGGCTGAGGGTGAGGCCACGAGCATCTGAAAGGCAGGGGTGGAGGGGCGTTTGCTTAAGGCATCCCGCCTCCTGTGAGTGGGCCTGGCTGCTCTCAGTCTTTTCAGCAGGTGAGGTGGGCCTGAGTGGGGCTGTCTTGCATCTGCCTTTGAGGGTGTATTGCGTGTGAGCAAGCGCACACTCCTGCCTGCCTCCCTGTCTGGGTCACTGTGGGTGTGTGTGAGTAGCCATCCCTGGATGGGACCTGTATGCCAGCTCTCTCTAGATTCTCTGGCCTTTCTCTCACCATCTGAATCACAAGTATCTTCCTCCCTCCCCATGTCCATCTTGCCCTGCAGGGCCCTGGTCCACCTCCTCCGCCCTCCCTCCCCATGGACTGACCAGTCCTCACCTCAGTGGGCAGGAACAAAGTGGCTTGCAGGTTCCCAGGGCCTCTTGCAGATCTCCCACTGGGGCTGGCGCTCCAGACTTTTATTTTCGGATGTTTTGGAGCCACGCCCTCTTGGCGATCAGCTCCCAGGCCGCCTCCCAGCCTGAAGACCTGAGCAGTCCCACCTGGGGATCCTGCTCTGCAGCGTGGTCTCTGCTGCTTTTGGCTTCCCTCTGTCCAAAAAGCTGCTTGCACTGAGAGTTGGGGGAAGTGAGGTGTGGAGAAGCCAGGAGCAGGCTGAGTGTGTGGCATGTGTGCAGGTGGGGAGAGAGGGGTCAAGACTCTTGGCTGAACTGTGGCTCCCTGAGTTCTCTTTGTGTGTGACCTTCAGCAGTACGCTTCCCTGCTCAGGCCTTTGCCCCTCCCAGCCTTAAAACTACTAACTCAGCCTTGCCAGTCTATTTTACTGACTGCAGAGGAAAAGGACGGGAGAATGAGGTTCTATGGACAAGGGACATCCTGCCACGGGGGGCTCCTGAGCTGGGCTTGGTGGCAGAGCCAGCCGGGAGCTCACTGAGTCCATTTCAGAACCTCACTTTCAGTGTCAAGTGGTTATCTTCTCATCCTATGGGTCAGCTACAGAGTGGGGTTCTGAACTAAAGGGTCCCCTTAGTCCCTGAAATAACAGGGACCTGGCTGCCCAAAGAGCTTGAAAGTGTCAGCCTCAACAAAACTGGTTTAGTCCAGCCCTGGTTTTCCAGGAGAAGCACCTGAGGCTCAGAGAAAGAAAGTTACTAAAAGTCACACTGCCAGTTAAATCCAGGGTGGCTGAGAATCCATATCCCCTGCTCTCTGTCTACGGTGCTAAACTACCCTTGGGGCAAGGATATGGCGAGTTGAGGAAAACAAAACAAAACCAAAACCCTAGGTCCCAGTCAGGACGGGTGCTCAGCTCTCCAGGCTCTGTCGAGCAGGCCATGTCTGGGGTAGTGCGACAAAGGCGCTGAACATGACGTGGGAGGAACTGGTGTTGCTAACATTGCTAATCCTCAAATCCCCAGACCCCCTGGCTTCCTCTTCAGTGCCTCCTGGCTCAGTTCCTGGGTCCTCACTTGCCAGGAACCCCCACAACAATCCACCTCTTCCCTTTTCCCCACCAAAGATAGAGGCAGCCAAGCAAGGGGACTCACAGGGACCTCAGCAATCCAGCCCCCACACTCCCATTAGGAACCCTCTGGCATGTGACAGATAATCCACTGTTTAAAGCCTTCAGGTGACAAGGGCTCATTGCCTGACAAGGTAGCCTGTCCTAATATTGGACACCTCCAACAGTTAAAAAGTGATCCCTTTGTGCTGAGCTAAAGTGAGTTTCCCTAGATTTCCATCATTTTCCTTCCCCAAGGATACACAAGTCTGAGTTTTCTATTTCAGATGCCCCTTTGGTTGAAGACAGAGCTCAGGTGCTCTGGCCTTCTCCCGGGACCCTAGCCTGCACTGGCTTCCAGTGAAACTGATAAACTAGTGTGTGTTACTGTCAAGGAACTAGAGGGATAGTTAAGGGGGGGAGCATTTTATCTATGGAAAGGCTATCCTTTAGGGCCAAACCAGACTGAGGAAAAGATTGTTTCTTTTAGGGCAGTAGGGCTCAAGACAGGGAGGCTTCTATGGCCCCATTTGCTAACCCCTGGCATTGAGGGTTAAGATGTGAGGTAAGGTAGACTCCCTTACCTAGCATGATCCTGTAAACAAATAGCAGCTGGATGAAACAGGGGAAGCTCTGTGCATGGCTTCTCTGTGTTCTCTCTTACTCTCTACTTCACCAAGTTCAATCAATAGCTTCATGAGTAATTTATTGGCATTAGGATCCTAAGTGCTAGAGACAAAAGACTTAAACTGGCCCTCAGGGCAGTGAAATTCTCAGACTAGGGCATTTTAGAAAGCCCCATTCTTTCTGTAGTATTTTAAATAGGAAAGCAAAGGCAAAGGACGGGATAGACCCACAAGGTATCTCAGTCACCCCCATGGCTGAGGAGTCACAAGAAAGGAATGGAAGCTAGGATTTGTGGTGCACTCCTGTAATTCCAGCACTGGAGAGGCTGAGGCAGGAAGACTGAGTTTGAGGCTAGCCTGGGCTAC
Organism: Pedetes capensis; assembly: GCA_007922755.1. NCBI lineage: Eukaryota > Metazoa > Chordata > Mammalia > Rodentia > Pedetidae > Pedetes > Pedetes capensis. The sequence goes on along the minus strand of VMDO01005637.1, from coordinate 51,293 downwards.
ACAGCGAGACTCTGCCTCAAAAATAAAACAAAAACCAAAAAAGAAAAGGATGGAGCTGGAGAAGAATGGCTGAGAAGGAGTTGCTGGGAGAGAAGACCCTCTTTCTCCTGCTGCACCGCATCTGGGAGCCTCACTGGCTGCTCTTCCTGAAGAAGCACCGAAATGGGAAGACAGTGCTGCAGGAATGAGAGCAGAGTAGGCTGAGACTGAGGAGATCTCTTCCCTCCTCCCTGGTCCCCATTAGTGCCTCATTAGATAGGGCATTTTGCTCTGGGGAACCACTGAATGGAAATTCAAGTCTGGAGCAGTATGGGAGAAGGCACCCAGATTAGATTATACTCAAGAGGGGAAAACAATAGGAGAAAGAATTGCAGTGGGATGGCTGAGCTTTAGACAGACAGAGGGATTTGCTAACTATCCTCTGCAAAAGGATTTTGAAGGCACAGCCTAGATTCAGAGAGGAGAATGGAAACATTTTGGTAACCAAATCATCTGAATGGCCCAAGTAAAACAGGACTAGTCTCTGTTCAGGGCTGGGATTTGGCTCAGTTGGTAGAGCACTGCGCTGCAGTCTCTGAGGTCCTGAGTTCAATTCCCAGCACCACAAAAATGGGAGAAGGGCCTGGCAATCCACTCCCAAGGCAATCCTGAAACAGTCAGCCATTGAAAACCCTATGAGGGTCGCTATGAGTTGGATACCGACTCAATGGCACCTAACAACAACAGTCTCTGTTCAAGCAATGTTTATGGAACCAGGCCTTAAACTGGCTTTTCAGGATGAGCTATACAAAAATGGGTATGACCTTTTTTTTTTTTTTTTTTTTTTTTTTTTTTTTTTTTTCTTTCTTTCAGTACTGGGGGATTGAACCCAGGGCTTTGCACATGCTAGCAAGTGCTCTACATCTGAGCTGCACCTCCAACCCCGCCCTTTTTTTTCTTTTTATTTATTTTTTTTGAGACAGTCTTAAATTGTGCAGGCAGCATGTGGCCTCGAACTTGCAATCCTCTTGC
>VMDO01005637.1:35668-50182 GCA_007922755.1 Pedetes capensis | reverse complement strand
GCCTCCCAAGTTGCTGGGATTACAGCCATGTGCCATTGCAACCAGTGTAAAACACAGTTGTATTAAACTCACAATTAGGACCCTGGTTCTCAATCTCATTTCCACCATCTATCCCGGACATAAATGAGAAACTGCAACAAGTAATCCGCCCTCTTTCTTTAGTCTCTCTCCCTGATAGACCCAATGAGGCAAGCTTTGTAGCTGGATTACTGCTCTGGTGCTGGATCTCAGGTTGATGGCAGGAGAGAAGTGTGTTTTACCTTAAAAACCCAAAGAAGCCGCTGGTTCCTAGCTCTCTAGGTGGCGTTGGGTTGTTTTGCTGTGATGGGACAATCAGCCCTGGCATGCTGTGTCCACACTTAGAATCTGTAGGGAAAACATTCACACAGGAAAAAGGGACTGGACCATGGCATACTTTAATCTGAGAGGATATAGCAGAGCAGCCTCACACCAAGATTTATTGAAAGCCAGGTGAATTTGTTTGTTCTGACCTTTCCAATTTCATCTCATCTCAGTAAAATGCTATTCTGACCTTGTAATATTTTCAAAGTCAGTCTCCTGAGATATTTACACAGCTCAAGTCCCAGCCATCCACCATGGCTGGTATGTTTTCACATGGAATGACAACTTGCCCAAGAACTCACTTGTCAAGCTGGGTAAAATACCAGCAAGTTGGAAGGGCAGTGCCTCAACATGTGTTCCCAGGCCTTGCAGAGGATCCATTTGCACCTTCAGTTTTAATGTTAATGTCCCAGGGGAAGAGGAGAGTGAGCTTCCCAGAGATGCTTCTCCAACAGCACAGAAAAGGGAAACTCATCCCTCCCAACTTTTCTGCAAAAGCTTCAACTTAATAAAAAATTTTTTTTTCTTTTTTCTTTTTTTTTTCTTTTCTTTTTTTTCTTTTTTGTGATACTGAGGATTGAACCCAGGGCCTTGCGCTTGCATGCTCTGCAAGTGCTGGACCACTGAGCTGCACCCTCAGCCCTTTTTTTTTTTTTTTTAACTTTTTGAGACAGGGTCTCGCTAAGTTACGCAGACTGCCTCTGGACTAGAACTTGCGATTCTCCTGCCTCTGCCTCCCAAGCTGCTGGGATTACAGGCGTGCGCCACTGTGCCCAGCCTTACTAAAAAATGTTTTGGAAATGTGGGCACATCAATTTCACTACCAGAAACTAAGGAAGGGCGTGTGTCGTCTCCCTTCACTCCTTTTGGAGTCTGTTATTCTAGGACAGGCCAGGGCTGGAGGATAGCCAAAGGCAGCTCCACGTGAGTGAGTCATACCATCTTAGAGTGTGCCCAGACTCAAGAGTTCTGTGCTGCTCTGCTCAGCATAGCACTGTAGAGAGGGTAGGATGAGTATTAAAGGAGTGTAAGCATGAATCTCTCAGAACCTACCCTGTTCCTGGACATCAGTGGTATCAGAGGCTTGGGTCTCCTGCCTTCCCTGCTGGGCTTCTCGTTCCCTATTCTGATAAAAAGAGGACCAAGAAAAGTCTTAGACTTTACCCTAATATAGACTGGTGATCTAAATGTTATTTTCTGGTGAGCTGATTTCATGTGAGACACTGGGGCCTGGCTCCTGATTGTCCATGGAAGTCCCATATTTCCTTCTATAGGACCATCCTTTTTCATTTCAGTTTCCTAACTATTGTTCCCCCTAAAATCATAAGCTTTAGGAGCCAAGAACAAGCCAAGCTGGGTTTACCTCCCCATTCTCTATTACTGAGTGCCTGCTACTGCTGACAGAATAGAAAGGTTTCAGAATCCAGGAGGACCTAACATCACCTTGGAGAAATGTACAGTACATGGGGCAAGCCAGTGTGATGAGACTGCCCTGTGAGTCTCTATATTGCTGTGGTTGCTGAGGACATTAGCAGAGCATGTGGCAGTGTCCACAGGAGAAGTGACATTTGGATAGGGCCTTGATGGATGAGTGGGATGTTGTCCTAATGGAAGTGAGGAGCTGGTCGGTGGGAGCAGGGCATTCCAGAACAGGATATGATGCAAAGAGCACAGTGCCACTGGTGAGTAAATATGATCAACAGAGCTAAAGCCAGGCATGGTGGGAACTAACCATGGCATTGGCAGCCAGCACAATACAATGCAATTTTATTATTTCTCCATGTGCCACTGCTTGGGAGAAATTCCTTTGTACTTTGCAGAGGACACCCTACAACCTGGCTCCAGGCCCACAACATTTCCTAATAAACACCCTGTTAGTGAGAAACATGGTACATATATTCTCTTTAGGAGTCATTACCACCTGCTCATTCTCCTCACCCAGCAGAGCCTGGGGCCCTGACAGCCAACAAGACTAGTGTTCCTCAAGATGTGTTGCTGGTGAAGAATTCGGTAGCAGGGTTGGCTTAGGGAGGCACATGCCCATTAGGACCTTGGGAAGTTAGGACTGGCTCCCATCCTAGGCATAAGCTCCAAGTTAGAATGGCAGATGTGAAATGAGCTCCTTTACAAACTCCTCAAATCCCAGACCAGGGAGGCAACCCCTAAGTCAAGCTCTGACAAAAGTGAAAGAGAACTGTGGAGAGGAAAGAGGCCATTCTTACCTCTTCTAGACAATGGGGACAGGATTTAGAGAGCCTGGCTCTGGTTTCTGGGTAGGGGGGAATGATTTTTACAAATTTAAAGAAACTGTGCTTAAAAATGATATTAGATGCTTTGTTTTTCAAATCACTAATGTAGTTTTTGGGTTGTTGGAAAGATTCTGAATGATATGAACAGTTCTGTGCATCCCTTAAATTATCAAACTGCATTAAATAAAGGAAAATCAGGGAAAACAACTGGATTGACCTTTCATATCACATTTGCCTTATTCACTTTGTAGAAAGAATACAATTAGAATAGCTAAGTATAGCAAACCATCTAATAAATACAGAATGGACAAGTATTAAAATAATACAAAAGCATTAAAATTATATGTTAATGGTGTTAAATGTTTAAGAATTTTTGTTTCATACATGTATAAAATTTGTTTCTAAAATTCTAAAAAGTAGTAAACTATATTTGTGTTATATAAACTTTGACATCATTAAAAATAAATGCCCAAAGAACCAGAAAGAAAGAAAGAAAGAAACAAACAAACAAACAAACAAACTATGCTTTTGGGCTTAAATCCTGCTGCACAGAGTGGCCCTAATGACCAAGACAGTGGCATCTATCAGGGCTGATAGCAGGGACCAGAGAGCAAAGACCCTAGAGCAGAGGTGCAGTGCATCCCAGAATCAGGGGAGACTCCCCTCACAAGAAGGGTACCTTTTGTGCTCTCCTGAAACCTTGAGGGAAGTTTTCTCAGGCACAAGTTGTAAGAGGAAAAACATAGCCTGAAGGAAGACTGAGGATAACACTGAAGGCATTCAGCAAGACATAATATGCTTCAAACCTCTGTAAGGATAGGGCCAGAGCTATTTAGAAGTGGACTTGAAATAGAGGGGGAAAATAAACTATGAGCAGTCCATCTGGGCCATTCATCTGCTCTCTCTCATCTTTTATCCTTCCGATACCTGGGTCTCTACGTGTGGCACCTGAAGGAACAAAGCAAAGGGGCCTTCCCCTTCCTTTTTATTCTCCCCTAAACACCTCCTTCTTATTCTAAGTTTTCCTTGCAGAGGCTCCCAATGTGTTTAGCTAAGCACAATCTGCATTGGCTATGATCCTATACCCTGACTTCTCACAAAGTGGGGAGAAAATATCAAGCACTGAACCATAGGAGCAAATTCAATTTTTCCAGCTCAAATAACTTACAGTTGAGAGTCACTGTGATCACCTTAATTTAGGAGAAATGCTCTCTCTGGGAACAGGGTCTGAGATGGAGGCTGTCTTCGGGCTTTGAGTCAAAATCAATAAACATGCTTCTTTTGTTCAGTATTTTTCTAAACCCAGAATCAGGTTGAAAAGGTAATTATGTTGAGTAAGAAGCTGTGGGTACTGTTCTTAAGGGAGATGATGTGTCAAACTAAGAATAGGAGGGTATGAAGGGTAGAGAGTGAGGGAAATGTTCCTTTAATAGCAATTATCTTGGTTGTATAAAGTGTCTTTGTTCTTCAGAGCTTCATGTACTCCTATTGTACTTTCTCATTTCTTTTTCTTTCCTCTCTAAAGGATGTGAGGCCTAGAAGGAGGCAACTTCCTGCCTAAAATCACTCAGTGGGCCACCTGGCCATGGCACAAAACTGAGGCCTTCTCCTTGACCCCTGCCCCTGAAGGCAAGTAAATTATAAACTCCTGGAGAGAAGCAGCCAGGTTTTATGTGTGTTTGTGTGTGTCCTGGCACCCAACACAATGCCTTGCAAACAGCACACAAAATAATGGCTTGCAAATGAAAATCACTGCATTCTTCTACTTTAAAATGTTCCCTGAGATCATGGTGGCCTCACGGCCTATCACAGTCCAGCCATGATGACCACTTCAGAACACAGGTGTGCTGGCCTACAGTCATGGAAAGCGCAGCACTCTTCCCTCTTGGCTCTGAGTTCCTCTGGGAACCTTTCCCTCATGGCCTCCTGTGTTCCCTCTATACCCTGTGCTTCCTTCTACCCCTGCACATAACATATTTGTCAGTAATCGTCTGCCTGGCCTGATACTCCTGGTGTCTTTAGGAGAGAGCATGATACCCTAGGTATTTGGCACATAGTAGACACAGTGAAAATGTGTTGAATGAATGCATATGGAAGTGTTTGCTCCATAACTCATCATGCTGTGGGTTCTGGAAAGGTGAAGGAGATGAGCTGTTAGTGTCTAGGTGCCGTGGTGCATGCCTGTAATAATCCCAGGACTCAGGAGGCTGAGGCAGGAGGATTATGAATTCCAGGCTAGCCTGGGCTACATAGTGAGACCTATAATCCCAACAAATCAAGAGGTGGAGCCAGGAGGATCATAAATTCAAAACCAGAGGTAACCTGTGCAACTTAGTGAGATTCTGACTCTGAAAAACCAAAAAGGGCTGGGGGAGCAGCCAGTGGTAGAGCACTTGTAAAGTATGTGCAAGGCCCTGGGTTCAAACCTCAAGTACCAAAGACAGACAGACAGACAGACAGACAGACAGACACACACACACACACACACACACACACACACACACACACGGAGGGAAAGAATATGAAAAAATTCAACACTTCTTTAGAGACTACTATGGGAGGAAAAAAGACTTGAAATGGAAGAGTAGCAGATGTATGAATAACTAAAGTGGGGAGCAGACCCCATAAACAAATTAAATCATCAGGAGGCAGCTCATCACATTACTAAAAGTTTTCTCTTACCAATTTCTAGTCCTAACACACTTCTGCTACATCTGTTAAAGCCAGATGTTCCAAGACTGGCATGGTGGCACATGCCTGTAATCCCCATACTCAAGAGGCTGAGGCAGGAGGATGGATGAGAGTTTAAGGCCAGCCTGGTCTACATTGCAAGTTCCAGGACAGCCTAGGCTACACAGCAAGACTCTGTCTCAAAAAACCAAAAACCAACCAACCAAACAAAAAAACAAAACAAAACAAAAGATGTTCCCAGACTCAGACACCAGTATAGAGGAAGGCAAAAAGTTTTCTATACCAAAAGTTCTACACGAGATTCCACCTCCAATACAGATCTATTTTCTTACTTCAACAGAGTAAAAGTATCAGATTTTTAAGATAAGAGGGGCCTCTTTAACAAAAGGATTCATGAATGTGTATATTATGCAGTCTTTTTTTTTTTTTTCAGTACTTGGACTTCAGTCCAGGGCCACACTCATGCTAGGCAAATGCTCCACCACTGAGCTACACTCCCAGCCCCATTTTTACTTTTTTTTTTTTTATTTTGAAGATAGGGTCTCACTAAATTTCACAGGCTACCTCTGGCCTTGCACTCACATTCCTCTTGCCTCAGCCTCCTGAGTTGCTGGGATTACAGGAATACACAGAGGTGGCTCCATATGCAGTGACTCTGGGGATGGACTGTGGCAAGGGTGGAACAGCAGAATGTTGTTCTGAAGACAGTGAAACCTGAGAATAAGTTCAGTCAATTCAATCTGCAGTGTGGACCAAGATGTGCAGGTAACAGGAAACCCAACCTGTAACAGAGCAGGAATGGCCAAGAGCCTTGACAACTCCAGTTTGGTGCTTACCCTCCTGCTTTCCAGTAGGGGCTTCTTTTCACAGGGGTCTTGGCTAGAAGTCTCCATCTTGGCCCTAAGGGTGGGGGGAAGCCCAGAAAATGTTACTGGCAGTGGCAACATGACTACCTTCAAGTAAATGTGGCCTAAATGAATATTTCAGCAGGTTTGCTATTTTTATACCACTCCTGGCTGGCAGGAAAAATTGTGTGGCCAAATTTTCTTTCAGTGTTGCATTAATTCACAACAGAATTCCAATTTGAGATATTATTTAAGGACATGAGGTTTGAGAAAGGGAAAATGTGACAGTATGTATCACATTCTGAAACACTTGACTGCACATCAAAACCCAAAGAAAAGAGCCAGGTGTGGTGGCTCACTCCTATAATCCAGGCCTCAAGAGGCAGAGGCAGGAGGATTGCAAGTTCCAGGCCAGCCTGGGCTACATAAAGAGGCCCTGTCTTTAAAATAAAATAAAGTAAAATAATATATAATAAATAAATAAATAAATAAATAAATAAAATAAAATAATAATAAACAGAGAAAGGGAAGATCTAAGGCTTCATCTCCACGGAAAATTCAAGTTTCGCTTCTCCAAGTGCCCTCACATCTACCTGGCTTGGAATGGAACTCCTTATTTGTCACTGACGTGTCCACCTGGAAGGCACAGGGTCAGCGCTTTCCTGGTCTACCCTCACTGCTATTTTATATCTAGAGGCCCTCATGGTCCCAGGAAAAGAGGAGCTGCCTTTTGTGAAACTGGTAAAAGCATCTTGGGCTAGGAAGCAAACCACACCTTGAATTATTCTAGCAAACTTCTCTGGGATGCTAAGAATGACTAAATTGTCTTTCTGACTCATTTTATCCGTGACAGAGAATCAAAAGACTGCAAGTAGTCACCACAAAAGCAACTTCAACATGTTGCGGATGTGCTCAACATTCCCTGTACCAGTTCATATTTACCTAATAATTGATACACACCCTCTTGCAAACATTTCACCCTGGACTGCTCTTAGGGTTCCAAGTAACCTGAAGGGTACTGTTCACTGGGTAAAATAGAATTGTATTTTACTCGCTCTCACTCTTTCAGGGTTTCCCACTTTTATATAATATTGATCTTCTGATTGTGCCATCTATAAAATTACTGTAGCACACAGTCATTATGTTGAAGTCAGTTCTGTAGATCTGACTGTATTTCCTTTTAGCCTTCATCTTTTTTTTTTTTTTTTTTTTTTTTTTTTTTTTTTTTTTTTTTTTTTTTTTTTTTTTTTTTTTTTTTTTTTTTTTTTTTTTTTTACCTCAGTGCTGGAGTTGGAACCTAGGGCCTCACTCATGCTTGGAAAACACTCTACCACTGACCTACATCCCCAGTTTAGCCTTTATCTTGGTGAACAGAACCAATCCCGCTTTGCTGAGAAAAGGACTTTGTTCTAACTACACTGCAAATATAACTTGCTTCCTTTTCCTTAGCCTACCTATTGGAATACGCAGATACTGACAAAGCCCCCCCAAAGGAAAGCAACTTCTCCAAGGACAAGATCAGCCAGCAACAACAGGTGGCAAAGCCTGACTGGAAGGCAGGAGTAAGCCTCCCCACACATCACTGACCTGTGTGGCCCTGGCCTGCTGGGGGAACCGGGCTCACTCATGAGTTTTCGTTTCCTCATTGTGGCTTCTGCCATTTTCTTCTCAGCTAGGACCTTAAGGGAGAAACCAGACTTCTGTGAGCCCTCCTTTTTCAGAGGGTACTGTGAAAGGAACTTTTTTTTTTTTTTTAAAACGGTGCTAGAGATCAAATCTAAGGCCTTGCACATGCTAGGCAAGGACTCTACCACTGAGCCTTATCTCCAGTCCGAAAACTTCCCCTCTTTAACCCATCAAAGGCAATATTTAACACCAGATTTGCAGTAAAGATACATATTCTGTCAGAGCCATCCTCTCTGAAATCTAGCAAAGGGGAAATATATGGTTCTAATGTTCACAATTCTGATGGGCCCTGGGCAGCAACTGAGGTGCAAAGACGGGGGGGTGAGGGGGGAACAGCAGCACTTTTAGGACAACAGGAGGCAATAAAAGCAGTTTTTATTTTGTACCAAAAAGGCAAACTTACCAACCCAAGAGGACTGTTGTTTATTGGTTTCCCTATAACAGGAAATTTGAATGTTATAATGGATCAAGACAGTTTTACCTGGATTTCTGGCTACTATTTATTTCTTAGAATTGGCCCCAGACAAAACCTTCGTATGTGCCCTTCTCCCTTCTGCCTGGTATCATACTTCTAGAGACAGTGTCTTCAAATTCTCATCCTCCTCTGTTCCAGAAAGATTGCCAATTACATGCAGAAATGGGCTTGAGTCATACTATACTTTAACAATATGCCACTTAAAAGGAGATGAAATTTACTACAAAGAAAAACAGTGGAATGCCAGGCATCAGTCACAAAATTAGAGAGATATTTTGAAGCAAGGGCCTTATATTCTTTTTCAAATCAAACTGAGGGGTGTTTATTTGTCCCTCAATGGGTATCCAAGGCAAGCTAGGCACATGGTGGTACATCCCTGTAATCCCAGCACTAGGGAGGCAGAGGCAGAACTGTGAGGTCAAGGACAGCCTGGACTACATAATGAGATCCTGTCTTAAAAACACAAAACAAACAAACAAATGAAAAACCATGGCCCTCAGAGATTGATAATTGGTAGATACCTTTAAGATCCCACTAAGGTGAAAGTCACTGAATACTCTAAAATCAAAGTGTTTTGTTGTTGTTATTGTTAGGTGCCGTCGAGTTGGTATCCGACTCATAGCGACCCTCGTAGGGTTTTCAATGGCTGAGTGCTTCGGGATTGCCTTGGGAGTGGATTGCCAGGTCCTTCTCCCATTTTTGCGGTGCTGGGAATTGAACTCTGGGCCTCAGAGACTGCAGCGCAGCGCTCTACCCACTGAACTAAATCCCAGCCCCATGTAAGAGTTATTTTTTCACTGAGTGATTATTCTAAGTCAAACTGTGTATTTCCTGTCCAGCAATATTTATATATTTAATTCCTTTCAAAACTCAATGAGAAGCTGGGTGTGGTGGTGCATGTCTGTAACCCCAGCACTTGGGAGATGGACGCAGGAGGATGATGAATTTGAGGGCAGCCTGCACTACACAAGTGAGTTCCAGGACAGCCTGGGATACACAATGAGACCTTGTCTGAAACAAAACAAAACAAAAACGCAAAACCCCTCATGAGATAGATGCTAGTATGTTTCCTCACCATTTCACAAAGGAGCCACATGAAGATTAAATAATTTATCTTAGGTCATGTAGCTAGTAAGTGGCAGATCCAAGGGGTACTGAACCATGCTCAGAGTGCATGCTCCTGACCTCTGCACTATGCAGCTGGAGCCCAGTCTGGCAGACCATTTCATCATCCTCAGCTCAGGGCTGACCCATTTTCTTCTCTGCCACCTCATCATCTACTTACCCTTCATTGTACTTACCAGGTGACAGATTGTCATGAAACCATTTCATCTCCACATATAGAGTGAAAACAAATGGGTAGGGGATCAAGATGATTTCCCCATGTTTGAATTTCAGGTGGGAAACTCTCTCCCATTTGCTTTTATCTGAAAAATGGCGCTGATGAGTGAGGAAGGAGGCCAGTATGCATCCCTGGGAACTGTTTCAAGGATAAGACTTCCTCTTTCCTTTCCTTAAACTACTCTCCCAACGGCTTATAGTTTTGCTGCTTCACTTGAGTTGTAGCTCATTAATAGCAGGGAAGAAAGGATACAGGGAAATACTATGAAGTGTTCTGTAACAAATGGCAGCAGATTGTCCAAGTTTCCCAAGACTGCACGGATAGAATCCTGAAAAAGATATTTGAAATGACTTTAATACTGTCAAATCTCAGCCAATATCTCCATTTACATTTTTTGATACTTTTCCCAGATCCTTTGTTCTATCATAACTGAACTGTTCACTGTTCCCAGAACACGCCTTCTGCTTTCTCCACTTCTGTGCTTTCACTGTTCCCTCTGCCTGAAATGACCTCTCTACCCATCAGATCCTCTCCAAATCCCACCTGTCCTGTGAGGTACAGTTTAAATGACATCTCCTTCAGAAAACTCTCCCCAACTCTCCAAGTTGTAATTAACTGTTGTATAAAACTTCACATTGGTTAGCCTGAAGCATTTAGCACATCCCACATGTTTTATTTTCCTTACTAGGAGATCTACTTGAAGGAGTATATGGACCTGATTTATCTTTGCATCCTTTCTATAATGTCTACCATAGGGGAAGAATAATGGATCCTTAATAAATGGACATTGCATGAATAACACTGGTATTTATTGATACATAATTACTTTGCTTTTGCTTAAGTCAAGCCTTTTCTTCTACTCTCTTTGAATCTTTATTGAAATAAATAAATCTTGATTAGACCAATAATTAACTTATGCTTATTAGTCAAAATAATTAAAAATTAGGTATTATAAAAAGCCGGCAGGAAAAAAGACAAAAGAAGACTGTTGGACTTCCATGAGAAAAAAATCTGAATTTCAGTTCCAGCTTTGTCCTTTTACCTTTTTTTAAAAAAAAAAAATTTTAATTACACATATTGGTGGAATGTTGTTAGGTGTTATTGAGTCCAACTCATAGCAACCCTGTGTACAACAGAATGAAACGCTCCCTGATTCTGTGCCAAGCACACAATCTTTTTTATGTTTAAGTCCATTGTTGTAGACACTGTGTCAATCTATCTAGTTGAGGGTCTTCCTTTTTTTCCTTGACTTGCCACTCTCCCAAACATGATGTCCTTCTCCAGGGACTGGTCCGTCCTGATAACATGTCCAAAATACATAAGAGGCAGTCTAGCCATCCTTGCTTCCAAAGAGCACTCTGGTTGTACTTTCTCTAGGCCAGATCTGTTGGTTCTTTTGGCAGTCCATGGTAAATTCATTATCCATCTCCAGAACCATAAGTCAAAAGCATCAATTCTTCTCATGTGTCCCTTATTCAGTGTCCAGCTTTCCCAACCGTATGATGTGAATGAAAATACCATAACACCTTTATCTTCAATGTAACATCTTTACTTTCCAACACTTTAAGGAGGTCTTTGGCAACAGCTTTTCCCAATGCAATGTGTCTGTTGATTTCTTGACTGCTGTTCCACGGGTGTTGATTGTAGAACCAAGTAAAGCAAAATCTTGGACAACCTCAATCTTTCCTTCACTTATCATGAAGTTGTGTACTGACCCAGTTGTAAGGATTTTTGTTTTGTTGATATTGAGGCACAATCCATACTGAAGGCTGTGTTCTTTGATCTTTACCAGTAAATATTTCAAATCCTCTTAACTTTCAGCAAGCAGAGTTGTGTCATCTGCATAAAGCAGGTTGTTAATGAGTCTTTCTCTAATCATGATGCTGCATTCTTCTTCATAAAGTCTAGCTTCTTGGATTATTTGCTCCACATAGAGATTAAAAAAGTATGGTGAAAAGATACAGCCCTGAGGCACATCTTTCTTGCCTTTAAACCAGGCAGTGTTTCCTTGCTCTGTTTGAATGCCTCTGTCAGCTTGTGCTATGGGGGCTTGTGTATTGCTGTGATGCTGAAAGCTATGCTACTGGTATTATAGATACCAGCAGGGACACCCATGGTGGAAAGGTTTCAGCTGAGCTTCCAGACTAAGATAGACTAGGGAGTAGGACCTGGCAGCCCACTCCTGAAACAATTAGCCATTGAAAACTCTATGAATAGCAGAGAAATACTGTCAGATACAGTGCCAGAAAATGAGCCCCCCAGGTTGGAAGGCACCTTAAAGATGACTGGAGAAGAGTTGCCTCCTCAAAGTACAGTCTACTTTAATGAAAAGAATGGAGTAAAGCCCCAAGGACCCCCATCTGCTAATGTGGCACAACTCAAAATGAGAAGGAACAACTGTAAACATCCATTAATCACCGGAACAGGAAATGTATGTAGTATGAATCTAGGAAAATCAGAAATCAGCAAAAGGAAAATGGAATGCATAAATGTTGACATTCTAGGTATCACTGAGCTAAAATGGACTGGCATGGGCCATTCTGAATCAGAAAACCATGCAGTCTACTATACTGGTAATGACAGATTAAAGAGAAATGGGCTTGCATTCATCATTAAAAAAAAAGACATCTCAAGACCTATCCTGAAGTACAATGCTGTCAGTGACAGAATAATATCCATACCCCTACAAGGAAGGCCAGTTAATATGACTATTATTCAAATTAACACACCCACCACTAAGGCTACAAATGAAGATAGTGAAGATTTTTCCCAGCTTCTGCAATCCAAAATAGATCAAACATACAATCAGGATGTACTGATAATTACTCATGACTGGAATGCTAAAGTTGGAAACAAAGAAGATGGCTCAGTAGTTGGAAAATATGGCCTTGCTGACAGACAGGATGCTGGAGATTGCATGGTAGAATTTTGTCAGACCAATGACCTTTTCATTGCAAATACATTTTTTCACCAACATACGTGGAAACTATACACATGGAATTCACCAGATAGAACATACAGGAACCAAACTGACTACATTTGTGGAAAGAGATGATGGAAAAGCTCAATATCAAAAGTCAGAACAAAACCAGGTGCTGATTGTGGATCAGACCACCAACTTCTCATATGCAGGTTTAAACTGAAACTGAAGAAAATTAGTAAAGTGTACAAGAGCCAAGGTATGATTTTGAGTATATACTGAGTTCAGAGACCACCTCAAGCACAGGCTTGATGCATTAGACACTAATGATTGAAGACCAGACGAGTGGTGGCATGACATCAAATACATCATTAATGAGGAAAGTGAAAGGTTATGAAAGGAAAAACAACTACCTGGCCAACTGATTGGAAGAGATCCATATTTATGCCTATTCCCAAGAAAGAGGATCCAACCAAGTGTAGAAATTATTGAGTGATATTATTAATATCACATGCAAGCAAAATTTTGCAAATGATCATTCAAAAGCAACTGTAGCAGTATATAGACAGGGTACTGCCAGAAAATCAAGATGGATTCAGAAGAGGGCACAGAACTAGGGACATCATTGCTGATGTCAGATGGATATTAGCCAAAAGCAGAGAACACAAGAAAGATACCTGTATTCTAATGACTACGCAAAGGCATTTGACTGTGTGGATCATAACAAATGGATAACATTGTGAAGAATGGGAATACCAGAGGAGCTAATTGTACTTATGAGGAATCTGTACATGGACCAAGAGACAGTTATTCAAACGACTCGTGGGATTGAGGGGTAAGTCAGTTGATACATCCATTATGCAACTATCAAATCAGGATTGCTTGTATTTCCATCACCTTAACCATTTTACAGAACAAAATAAACAAAAACAAAAAACAAACAAAAGGGTAGGAATTTTTTTTGAGGCATTGAGGGTAGAACCCATGGTCTTATGTAGACTTTGCAAGCACTCTACCACTGAGCTGCCCCTAGCCCATTTTTTAATCTATTTTTATCTGAGATAGAGTCTTGCTAAATTACACAGGCTGCCTCTGTCCTCGAACTTGTGATCCTCCTGCCTCCACCTCCTGATTACAGTACTGGCATGTGCCACTGCACCAGCTAAAGGTAAGAATTTTAATTAACATGTAATGACAATCATATGGGACCATGGGTTAGACCACGATTCTTTTTTCTTTTTTATATTTCATAGAGTTGCATCCTGTATTTTGCATTTCTCACCCTCTTTACCACTCTATGTATTTCCCATCCCCACCCCCCCCACACACACTTTTTTTGGTGCTGGGGATTGAACCCAGAGCCTTGAATATGCTATAGGCAAGGCCCTACCACTGAGCTGCATGCCCAGCTCCATCATTTCACCTCTCTTAAACATCATTCTCCTCATGTTCAGGCCCTCTGGAAGTAGACACTGTGTTGTCTGTATTCTCTGTATTAGCATGGTGTCTTGCTTATAATAACTAATGTTGTTGTTGTTAGGTGCCGTCAAGTCCGACTCATAGCGACCCTATGTACAGCAGATGGAAACACTTGCCGATTCTGTGCCAGGCAAATCATCTTATTTATGTTTAAGCCCATTGTTGCAGACACTGTGTCAATCCATCTGCTGGAGGGTTTCCCTCTTTTGCGTTGACCTCTTCCAAACATAATGTCCTTCTCCAGGGATTGTTCTCTCCTGACTACATGTCCGAAATATGTAAGATTAACAACCTCAATCTTTTCTCCATTTAATGTGAAGTTGCGTGCTGACCCAGTCGTAAGGATTTTTGTTTTGTTGATGTTTAGTCGTAACCCATATTGAAGGCTATGATCTTTGATCTTCATCAGTAAATGTTTTAAATCCTCTTCATTTTCAGCAAGCAAAGTGGTGTCATCTGCATAACGCAGGTTGTTAATGAGTCTT